>JABAYD010009842.1:0-24900 GCA_014822095.1 Diplotaxis tenuifolia
AGGCTCAGCAATAAGAGGTTTCAGTGAAATTTTCCCTCTTTTATTTGGTGTCTACTGACATCCCACCTGTCCTTTATTTTGTTGTTCTCTCTGTTGTATTATCCTCGTCTTGTTATATTTCCAAATGTTATAAAAAAAAACTCTGTATTATCTGATTAGTACGATATTGTCCATTTTGGGCCTAATAGTCAAGCCCGCATGAATTTACTTTTGGTTTTCATCTTAAAAAGTCTCGTACTATTAGAGTTGAACATCTCTTTTATATATTAGACTCTATTTATCTAATTTTTCAATGTGGACTTAGATTGACATCTCGCAGTTGTCTTACTGAACTGTATTTTTAAAAAGAATTGAAACTCGTTGACGAAGAAATTTGAAATGATAAACAAAAAGTAAAATATAGTCCTGGTTTGGAAATGCAATTGATTCGTCTTTGTTCAGGTATTATACTGATGAATGTAGGTGACCACATAAAGATTAAGTAATGATATTTCTAAATTCTATATAGACACATTTTCCCTCTTTGATGTAACATATATATATATATATATTGGTATACATATGCAAGTTAATTGTATAAATGAACATGAAATAGATTTTTAATTTGACAACGTATCAAGATACCAAAACCAATAATGTTATATGGTTTTCTCGTCTAATCCCAAAACCAAAAGATCTAAACTGGATAACCAATCTATATCAAGATCCAATTAACGACAAACGACTATATCAAGATCCAATTAACGACAAACGACTACAATAATTATAAATTAGCCAAAATGACCCATAAGGTACCAGTTCTAGAAAAATCACATGCAAACCCCTACGTAGTAGGAGTTAATTAGATAAGGCCAACTGAAATTGTCCAGTTATGCTGAATATATACAAATTAATTTAGTTACAATAGTACCATCTATTGGTGCATGCAAGTTAATTACATGAGCCAAATGAGTTTTGATCTTTAGATAGAGTTCACAACATTTCGTACTTAAATTTTGTTGGCAACCTGTTGTACACATCTACGAATACTTTGATCAGTTTAATAAGTCTCCAGCCTTTTTTTAACAGAATTCAGTTGTACTATGTTTATATCAATTATGGTATATTACATCCAAAGTCAATAGAAAAAGCGTGTTAACCAAGAATTCAAGAATTCAAGAAAAAGTTTAATCACCTTTTCATTTTTTGTTTAACTTGGTCATTATTTTGTTCCTCTAGGCCCCAGTGGGTGCAACTACTCTTTCTAGTGTTGAACCAAGTTCTGGCCTTCAATATCAAAACCTAATTCTCCAACAGCATAAACAAGATTTCTTTTTATTTCAATTCAATTGATCTACCCGAAAAAGTAATAATAAACTAGAGAAATTATCCACCAAGTTTAAAAACGTATTGTCTTTATCTCCTTATATAACTCGATAATGGTTCCCATCACAACACATTCTCTCTTCATCTCTAAACTCTCTGGCCGTAACAGAAGTTTACAAGAATCTCATCAATGGAGATCATCAAGAGCTTCATCTGTTTCATCTCACTCGTGATCTTTCTTTGCTTCACTTCCATGGCAGAAGCCAACAAAGCACACCACCACGAGTTCATCGTACGTTCGTATTTTCACGTTCTAATTTAAATTAAATGAGATATATGCTTACGTATATAGTCATATCTTTATGCAGATACAAGCAACGAAAGTGAAGAGACTATGTGAAACACACAACAGCATTACGGTCAACGGAATGTTCCCTGGTCCACAACTTGTAATCAATAACGGTGACACTCTCGTTGTCAAAGTCATTAACCGGGCTCGGTACAACGTAACAATCCACTGGCACGATTAAACCAAACAAACGTACCGTTATCAATGCATGGTTGGTTTACTGACACCGAAACGTGTGGATACAGGCACGGTGTGAGACAAATGCGAACCGGTTGGGCTGACGGACCAGAATTTGTTACTCAATGTCCAATCAGACCGGGATCAAGCTATACGTACCGGTTTACAATTCAAGGACAAGAAGGTACACTTTGGTGGCATGCTCCTAGTTCTTGGCTTAGAGCCACTGTCTACGGTTCACTCCTCGTCCTTCCTCCGTCTGGTTCGTCTTATCCATTTCCAACCCCTCACCTCAACGTTCCACTCCTTCTCGGTAATAATTTATAATAATGCATAATCAATTTATTACAATTTGTTAATATTATTATTTGGTTTTGATTCTCATATAAAAATGATTTTATATTTTAGAAATTATATATGGTTAAGGTGAATGGTGGGACGCAAATCCGGTTGATGTGTTGAGAGAATCCATACGAACCGGAGCTGCTCCAAATATCTCTGACGCTTACACCATCAATGGTCAACCTGGCGATCTTTATAAATGCTCTTCTCAAGGTTTTACTCTTCTCTTCTTTTTTGGCTATTGCAAATTTTATTTTACCTTTTTTATGCCAAATTGGTAATTATGTGGATGATTAAAGAAAGGAAAAAAATGGTCCAAGAAAATTCAGACACTTTTTTTTTCTTTTGAATTCTTTCCCATTTTCCCAACCGTCATAAGTGAATTTGGTGTATACATTTTGGGTTTGAATGGTAACCAAAGAACGGAAATGAATAGTCAATTTTTTTATCATTTCTAAAAAAAATCACTATTCACAAAGAATAGTTTTTCTTTTTTATTCCCTCTTATTCCTTCATTTGTAGAGAAATAATGAACAAAACTATTCCTTATTGAATTTGGAGTGGAACAACTATTCTTTTTCAATCCTGCTATTTTATTATTGGTAGTTCTTTTTATTCATATAAAGGTCACCGTTTGGAATTTTTGAAATACCTATTTTGTAGGAAAAAAAATCAAAAGCATGACCCCCAAAAGACCCCAAATAAGTACTATTAAATTAACTTTTAAAAATACTTTCATGCAGATACGGCAATAGTACCCATAAATGTTGGTGAGACCATACTACTACGAGTAATAAACTCAGCACTAAACCAACCGCTATTTTTCACGGTGGCTAACCACAAGCTCACGGTGATCGGAGCTGACGCATCTTACCTAAAACCCTTCACCACCAACGTCATTGTTCTCGGCCCCGGCCAAACCACCGACGTCCTCATAACCGGTGACCAACCACCAAACCGCTATTACATGGCAGCAAGAGCTTACCAAAGCGCCCGAAACGCACCGTTTGGAAACACAACCACAACCGCAATCCTCCAATACACTGCATGGGCCAAACCAAGAAGGGTATTTCCGTCAAACCGGTCATGCCTCTCCTTCCTGCTTATAACGACACCAACACAGTCACACGTTTCAGCCAAAGCTTCAGATCACTAAGAAAAGCCGAGGTTCCGACAGAACTCGATGAGAATCTCTTTATAACCATTGGACTTGGTCTCAACAATTGTCCTAAAAATTTTAGGTCAAGAAGATGTCAAGGTCCTAACGGTACACGCTTCACTGCATCTATGAACAATGTTTCTTTTGCTCTCCCAAGTAACTACTCTCTTCTTCAAGCTCACCACCATAGTATCCCCAAAATCTTTACAACAGATTTTCCGGCGAAGCCTCCGGTGAAATTTGATTACACTGGTAGCAACATAAGTAGATCTCTCTACCAACCTGATAGAGGGACCAAGCTATACAAGCTCAGGTATGGATCTAGGGTTCAGATTGTTCTCCAAGATACTGGTATAGTGACTCCTGAGAACCACCCTATTCATCTCCATGGTTATGATTTCTACATTGTTGCTGAGGGTTTTGGTAACTTCAATCTCAAGAAAGATACCGCGAAATTCAATCTTGAAGATCCGCCTCTTAGAAACACTGTTGGTGTACCTGCTAATGGTTGGGCTGTCATCAGATTCGTAGCAGATAACCCTGGTAAACAAACACTAATTAAGTTTACAAAAAAAAGCTTAAATTAATATGTTAAGAGTAATTTATCAACATGATTAATGAGACTAATTGTCTGTATGCAAATGATTGAAACAGGGGTTTGGATAATGCATTGTCATCTAGATGCACATATATCTAGCCATGGCTTTCTTGGTTGAGAACGGTAAAGGACTACTAGAAACAATGGAGGAGCCTCCGGCTGATTTGCCTGTGTGTTAGGAGCTCAAGATTTAAAAAAAAAAACGTGATAGTTTTCATGATGTCATATTCAATTGTTTCTTTTCTTTTTGGTTATAGATACACTTGGTTTCCTGAGTTGGACTTGAACTAGACCCCTCAGCTTTATTTTTCTCAATTGTTGATGTATTCTTTTGACATTGTAGTACCAAATGTGATCATGAAAGTAGATTTTCATTATACTTTTCTGAGTAATTCCTTCCATCTTCGAAATCTTGTGTCTGAGAAAGGGAATGTAATTGTTGTGCTGGATAGTTGTTCAGCTAAAATTATATTTGTTTCCATATATAGGCCTGGAAATTCATCATGAACAAAAGACTTTTTTGGCGTAATATAGGCTCAGTCAAATAGAGGGTTCAACCACATGATGAATATTGATGTTCTAAAAGGAAAAAAAAAAACTTAGCTAGCCTACTTCTATTTTCTTTTCACATGGTGTGTTTGACCGGATATTACGTTGCTTCATTAATAGATACTATTATTCTTTGTATATTTGAAACTTGAGATGAAATATAGATTCATTGTGTTCTATGATCAAGTAGAATCAACTAGCCAGTGTCTCGATTAGACCACGAAATGAATTTGGAAAAGTTAACTGAAATTTTAAAAAAAGAAGTCGGAAAAAAGCAGCATGAAATTACAAGTTGTTAGGTGAGCAGAAAAGTTGGAGGGCGAAGTGATTTCCGACGCGGATTCATAACGATGCCAGAAGATACAAAAGTTGTCATGACTTTGCTAATTTTTGAGTAATCAATGGAAAAAATATTAAACACTCCAACAAATATAATCTCACACAAGTTATCACTTATATATTTATCGGAATATTGAGTAGATATGGCATTATTGTATACTCCTTAGTATATATCATAAACAACATTTAAGGTTTTTAAACATATATTAAAAAGACATATTTTTAATTATTTTTTTTTCTACCTACGCACAATGTTCATGTGTCTTAGCCTAGACGAGCTTACGTTTAAAAATCATAGGCTACACATATATTTATAAATGTTAAGCCACAACCTCAATATAAACTAAATATCACGCATATATATTACATGCATGTATGAACTAAAAAGTTATACAAATAAAAACCATGATCAGAAAGAGTTGAGAGTGTCTTTTAACGTTTTAGTTTATGAAAGGTGTTAACATTGTATATATTCAAGAAGTGCAGAATATTAAGTTTATTTTGGACAAAATCGATAAGAGAAGGTTTATCTAAACCTATAAGAAAACATTGACTTGTTTTTTTTCATGAGTGCAATCAAACTAAACACAAATGGTAATGACTTGAGGCGAAGCAATAAGGAAGGGCTTGATCCAGCAGAAATCAGAGTTGATATACGTCAGCACCAAAATGGCTCTCCTTCCTCTGTGTATGGCTCGGTTACTAGCTACATTGTCAGATTAATTTGAAAAAAACAAGATGATGAATAAGTTCCAGTGTATTAAAGAGGAGCTGGAAGTAAAAAAGGAAAGTGAGGGAACTTAACTGAGCTGATAATTTGGATTTGGACTGGACCCGGAAAAGGAGACCTTAGATGAGTGGCTAGTGGGAAATGGCAGAGAACATGAACCTTGATACATATAAAGTTTGATATTTGAACCTATAAACTATTCAGTATAACGTTTGATATTTGAACTTTGGATATAATTGGTTGGTTTCTTCTGTAATTATGTTCTCACGTCTAATTTTCATCAAATGGACTAATGTGACATTGCGTAGAGAATTTATCGACTTTTGCATGATTTATTCCAAAAGAAACATCTATCCGATCGATTGCTTAGATTAATTTAATTGTTCCCATATAAATCTATATCGGATAAATCAATAGTGGTGCATATGGTCTGCAAATTTTCCTCAGGTTGCATAAGCAATGATGTAAGAAAACAAGTAGTTTAGTATATTATATCTACATCTGTATTTTCTACAAAAAAAAAAGCAAATTGGATCTTTGAAAGCGCAAATGGGACATCATCTCCTTGTTCTATATTAATAAAATGGGTTTATTATTTTCATTTGGTCTTCAAAATCATTTTTCTTGCCGAATCTTGAAGATCTTAAAGGCCTGTTGAAAAATAAAGAAAACAAGTTGGCAAACTGTTAAATTAACTATCAAAGCAGTAGGTGTGTATGGGATTTGGCCAATGCTCCTCCACAATTTCTCATTTTGATAATTTTCAAGCTACATTATTTTTGTTATCTTGCATATCACGTTGTAAGGTGATTCAACTCCTCATCGAAGTTTAGTTTTTCTTTGCATTGTTGTTATCTGAACGCTAGTTGAATTTTTCATTAATTTGGAAACCATAAATGCATTTTTAATGGTATTACAGTTCCAACTGGAGAACTATTTTCTGATTTTCAACAAGTTTTTGTTACATTTTTATACCGAGTCTTTCATTCATCCTACTGCAATACAGCGTACGTCTTCACAAACATAATATCAAAATGATTGAAGTCTCCGTACCATAATGCTAGAGGAGAGTGTTTTTGGTTGCACAAGGTGTATGTTACGTTTTCTATCCAACGATTCTTTCATGATTCGTCTGACGCATTAACTTGAGATTGACTGTCGGCGCAACCCCAAACTTCATCATCGTTTATCTTTCTCTGCTTTACGCCTTTATTTTCAACACTAGATCATCATTGCACCATCCCCACTCTCAGTCTAAACAAAGAAACATTAATTTGTACAATCATGTAATTTATGAAGAACAAACAAGGAAAGAGGGAAAACTTGAATTTATTTATTTTCTAATTACCGCTAGTGTGCAAAATTGATTTTCATGGATGTACAGAGTGGTATAATTCAGCAGAATCTTCAGAAAAGGGAATACACATTTTCCACGTCATGTGATCTATGATTTATGAAGGATATGTTTTTTATGTAAGTGTCACCTATCCGGGAAGCTTACAAGATGAGTGATCTTTACATCGAGGACTGTACAAAAAACTGCAATTTGTAAACATTTTCTTCTTATTTTATAAAATGTTAGATTCAATTAGTAGTTCAAATTGCTCGCTTATTCGTATTTGATCTAACAACTAGGACTAGTTGGGAATATGTATAGTTGTACTTGTCCAGTTGCTGGAAATCCAGTGCATTATAAGTAACACTTTATTATTTTCCAAAGTATGTTTTGTTATTTATGCCCACCACTCAAATTCAAAAGTCCAATATTTATTACATTTGATTTGAATATAAATTTGTGGAAGGAAACACACCAATTTTTTTTTGTCTAATTCGAAATATTTGCTGACTTTAAGTTGGTTACTTTTAACAACTGCTTAGTTGATTTCCATCTAACTCGTCAAATATTCTGTTATTTTCTTTGTTGAAAAGAAAGTTGATTGTTACTTTCTTAGTACTATCAAATAGCTCAAGTTGATACCAAGATGAGAAAAGATCATTGTGATGGACCCAGTACATGCTACTTTCACCAAACTGGAATATTCAAAGTGCAATGGTTATCTTGGGACTGCAGGTAAAATTTTACCGGTACAGTTAGAAGGTTCCAATGATATTTTGCATTTGTACCACAAAATAAGTAGAACTTAACCAACTCGACCCATAGTGATTATATTATTTTGCATTTGTACCACAAAATAAGCAGAGCTTAACCAACTCAACCCATAGTGATTATATTCTAGTTTTTAGCATCTAGATAATTAAGTTTCTTCGGTTCTAAATTTCCAATACTTCTAAATTTTGTTTGCAAGTATTATTTTGGCTATTTGCGAAAAGGTACGTAGGGTTAGATGAGATGCTGATCCTGGACAAAATATTCAAAATTACTTCTAATATGGTACTAAAATTTGTAGTATAATAACTTTAGAATTTTTTACATGCATGCATGCGCATTCCTTGTGATAGTAGACCATGATTAACGGTAGGTTTTAGGAAGTTTCTTAACACAAAAGTCAGGCATGGGACCTACAAAAAAGAAAAAACCGATCAGAAAAGTTACACAATAAGGATCGATTATATAGAGGTTTTGCCATTGTTTGTAGGTCTAAGAGACGGATGTCGGTCCATTATTCATTCAATTTTTTTTCCAGATTAAAAAATAAAAAAGAAAAATAAAGAAAAAAACTTACAAACTTTGAAAACGCTGTTAGCGTTAAGATGCTTAACCGGTTATACTATACATAGAGTTTCGTGGGAAACGGATCGGTCCTTTATGTAATTGACCATAATACAAACTCCAAACAAATCCCAAGTGGACAACCGACGGATCGGTCTCTTTCTTCATCCTGCTATCCACATACTTGCATTATTATTTATATATATTTTACACCCTCCTCCTTATATTTATATATACAGAAATATCTCACTACGACATCTCATAGTACCTCACAAAGCAAACCATTTATCTTTCTTCTTTTAAAAGAGAGAGACAGAGCCAGCAAACAAAAAAAAATGCCAACGTCTCTACAGTTTCAAAGATCTTCCTCCGCTACAGAAACAACCAACGCCACCGTCAGCTCCTATCACCACCACCACCACCACAAACAGCTTCAGAAAGTTAGCCTCACGCGTGGGATGGCTGATGTGCCGGAGCACGTGGAGCTTTTCCACACGCACGTGGTGGGTCCCTCTCAGTGCTTCTCCGTCTTGGTGCAAGACGTGGATGCTACTGCTTCCACGGTATGGTCGATCCTAAGCCGCTTTGAACAACCTCAAGCGTACAAACACTTCGTTAGGAACTGTCACGTTGTTGTTGGAGACGGCCGAGAGGTTGGGTCGGTGAGAGAGGTCCGTGTTGTCTCCGGTCTCCCCGCTGCGTTCAGCTTAGAGAGACTCGAGATCATGGACGATGATCGACACGTCATAAGCTTCAGCGTCGTGGGTGGGGTTCACAGGCTTCAGAACTACAGATCGGTGACGACGGTGCACAAGTGTTTGTCATTGGAGGACGGTAAAAAGAGGGCACGTGTCGTGGAGTCATACGTCGTTGACGTACCGGAAGGTAATGATAATGAAGAGACTCGCAGCTTCGCTGATACTATTGTACGTTGCAACTTGCAATCGCTGGCGAAACTTGCCGAGAAATTATCGTAGTTATAACATTTGTTTTTAGTTAAATTTATTTTATTTTCTATGTTTTCTGTTTCACTTTTTCAGATTTTCCGAGGTGGGTTTGAGTTCTAGATTATTTAATTTACTATAGTAGGGGAATTTTCGAAACTACAAAAATAGTGGTTTTGGTTTTTCGAAGTTATGGTTTTAGGGTTTGTAAAATGTTCGTATGCTTTAGTTTACCCTTAAGACCATTTCTTCTTGATGAACTTGTTTGTATAGTCTCTTGTAGCTTTATAATAAACGAAACACTGATTGTTTAATTAGTTTCTCTTTGTCATATTGATTGTTTAGATTTTTTCTTAATAATCTTCTTGCCCAGTTACTTTTACGTTCGTCTTCCTTAATCATGCAACAACATAGTAATCCAGCTTAATTATGAGTATTGTTACGATATTTCCGAGATTATGATTCCTAGTTTGAGACTGATAATTTTCAACGTACGCAATAATGTGTCGCCAACAATTTGATTAAGATAGTCACTGGCAAATATACATATATACTGTATATATGAAGAAGCGATCTGAAATTTGTGTGGGCAATCAGAAAAACCATGTGCTGCTTCGTATGATCCTCTTTCGTTAATCTTAAGACAGGAATTAAAGTAAAACTTATGTATAAGTATGTAACCATACATATTTTGCCTTCTAATTAAAATGCATAATATATTTAGTTACTTATCTCCGTCTTTGTAATTAACGTAGTGATCGTTAGATTGGACATCGTTAATCCTAATGACAAGGATTCACAATAAACTCGAACCTGTGTGTAACTAATCATATTGAATTTTACTGTATATATTAAACAAAAAAAATAGTTATGGGTATATGATTAGTACAAAATAAATGGTGATTGTATATGTAATACCGAAGTTTGGCATGTAGCAAATGAGATTACACCATTATTATTTTCTCTTAATTTCATAACTTGAAATTTTCAAATAGTTTGTCATTTTACCACCAACTTTCCATAAATACATAAATAGTTTTGTTTTTATCCACCAAAATTAAAATTTAATCCTACTTGTATTCACCAAAGTGATAAAATTTCATCGGTTCTCTTTTTAGTTTTCCAATGCGTGAACCGTTACAATATTTCAAATGTCAAAAATTATTACTCTCCTGCGGTTTTCATTGTCCTATATTATCTCATGAAAGAAGGAAACATAAAAATAACTTTATAATATAATCCCCTTGTTTGATACAAAGAATCCAATGAACAAGATGAAAAGACTTTCATTCTTTCAAAGTTTCCAAAAGCAATATGAGAAGTTACTTTGTAATTAACTAGTACGATTTCGAGACTTGTGAAACCAAAATCAACATTGAATATAAATGTATGTGATCGTACGTAAAACGCAAGTTGGGTGTAATAAAATCCAACTTGTTATAGAAAAAAACAAAGCCATGCAAGTTGCAAGGGAAAATAAAAATAAAAGTTGCTATCATTCTTTAACACCTTTTAAATATATTCCATATATAAATTAGTGGTAAAAAAAGAAACAAACAAAATAAAAAAAAAAAAAAAAAGTTACATAAAAAATAAGAAGCAAATGGATTAAATCTGATTATTAATGTATTATCATAATGACAACGAAATATATGTAAAGATTGTCGTCGAAGGAAAGAATTACAAGTTGAGGTGCAACTTGCCAAGGAGGCCTATTGATGTTTTTCTTCTTTTGGTCGTTTGTAAATGACATCTAAACCCACCCACCTTTCTTATTTTGTTGGTGATTTCAATATTTTGTATCATTATTTTACTTATACTTTCTCATTTTTATAAACCCACAAGGCTTTCTTATCTTGTTATATAACTTGATACAATAACATATATATACATTCTTGTGTGCATATAATAAGAATGTATAATTTACTTTTACTTTAAAAATGTTTTTGTGGTACATAAATTTTTATTTTAAAACTCCAAGTAAGTTATATATCTTTTAAACATCTTTCACTGATATTATTTAGCATGTATATTATATTGTTTGACACATGTCAAAATCATCAGTCATTTATTATCATGTATCTGGATTATATAAAACTAATTTTTATATAATAGTAAATTATAAACAAAGATACATAAAAGATTGTGATATATATAAATCCATTCTTTTACCCTTTAAAAAGCTACAAACATGCATAAAAATTGTGATGACGTACATTGCTGTGATCTCTAATATAAACCCTTTCTTTTAAAAAGCAACGGACATAGTTCTCATATAGTACTCATAAAGTTCTAGCTGGATTATCTAAACACTTCAATATAACTCTCTAAAATAATTATCAAACTTTAAATTAAAATGAACTATATCTTTAGTCATACATATCTGATTTACCCAATATCCATACGAGTGTCTGAAAAAGGCAAACCAAATTTAACATGCAAGTCTAACAAGGATCCTCCCCTTCGCTAAAGTTGAGTAAAACAACAATGTAAGAAGTAAAACTAAATAACAAGTCCATATATAAATTCAATGACTACGTTTTACAATTTCTCGACAAGGCCTCTTTTTCCACACTTAAAAAGACAAAAACAAAACAGTATCTTTCTTCAAACGTAGAACATGCTTTCTTGCTTCTCAAGGATAGAAAAGTTTAGCAAAGAGAAGCTCATTCCAAGTATCTTGAAGGCCAGGCAAGCACCAATGCACACAATCTGCATAGCTCGTCGGATTAGCAAGCTGCTCCGCCGTAAGTGGACTCCACTGCTTCTTGTATATGGAAGTGTGCGCATCTTTCCTATAGTTTGACATCTGCGTTATGTTCAGAAACGTTATAGGTGTTTTTGATCTCCCGAATACTTCTCCAATCACTTTCATTATGCTTTTCCGACAATCTGATCCCCAGTAGTTTGGATCTTCTATGAGTGTTGTCTGATTATAGCAGTTCTGTCCTGGTTCGCCTCCCCAATCTATCCCCCTGAAACAATCAACAAAACCCTAACCAATTAGTTTCTTGCTGAGGAAGAAAGGATATTATTTTATGCTTTTGTAAGTATAATGAAGCAGTTAGTGGAGTTTATGGCTGAACATATTGTAATAAAGCTGGATTATCAGTCTTTGGTAACTATTTATGACCTACATATCTATATTAGAACTGTTAAAATCACTAACTTGGCGTGCGTTGGAGACATGCTTGTGAAGAAAACCCTAGTTTTCTTTCGATCCATATTGTTCTTCACCCATCTCAACATACTCTTCATCCCCATCCTATAAGCATCTTCAGTAGAAACCTCCGTAATAACCTTCTCTTTATCTTCAAACGATCCTTGCCTATACACACACAAACCAACATCATAAGCCATTCAAATATGATTTATATCCATTTAGTTATATGAGTTATTGTGATATTAAAAAAGGTTACAATATTTTCATCTTCAAGCCAGTCATCCACCATAGATAAGTATTGAAGACGACTATATCAACGCCTTTCCAGTGACGACCATGTTTGTTGATTGACCCTTTTCTAACAACCCTATCTGATACTCTATGGACAATAGCATCATCTGAGTTCGATTCTAGAAGAAACGGTGCCCAGTAGAACTCTATCGTCGCGTTATACTCCTGCAGATAGAGAGAACAAACCCTAAACTAGGTCAAAAAAAATTCCCACACATAGAATAAAACCCTAGTTTAAGTAGATGGATGTACCTTGGCAGTGAAGACAGTGAGGGAACCAGAAGTTTTAATGGATTTCTGATCATCAGGGATGATACGATGAAGAAGACATATCATTGATACAAACATTCCACGGTTTAACGAGTCTCCTACATACATCATCCTCTTCCCTCTCAATGTTTCCAGCATTAGCGTCGCGTTGAATCTATGAAACAGAGGAAACAGAGGTCAAAACAGAGGAAACAAAGTGATATGGAGTGAAAGAGCTTACGTGGGAAGGTCGCAGTGATTAGGTTGCCACCGCCAGAACTGGTAATCTTTGTCGGGACGGCCGCGTTCTTGACACGTAAGCTGAGGTTGAATGTAAGGACATTCCCATTCCTCGTACTGTGGTCGGGAAACTTCATCTCTCACCCATTTCCCACTGAACACGTCACAGTTTTCCTCTGTTTTGCCAATGGCAAACGCGAGCTTCTCTGCTTTCTTGTTACTAGGGTTTGGAGAAGGTTGGAGGTTAAAAGTGGGCTCAAGCTGGCCAAAGATGCACATGAAGTCTTCACCATAGAGAACACAGACAAAGAGGATGAATGTTAAGAGTGTGAAGAGGTAAGGAGAGAGACGTGTTTTTCTTGGAAGTGAAGAAGAAGTTAAGGACATTGGTGATGAAGGTTTCATGTTTTAGGTTTGAGAAAGAGTGAGAATAATTGAGTGTGTTTAAATGTGATTTCAGTACTCAAGAGGTGACAATTAGTATTAGGACAAGAGAAGATAAAAAATTATGAAATGAACACTTTGGGTTCTTAGATGATCTCATTCTACTCTTAGAATGTGGAAGGAGGATGCCAAAAGAACTTATTGCTTCAAGAAATACTAAAGATGAGTATTGTACAAGGATTAGGTTGTTTATAATAAGGTTATGATTATATTTTGGTGATGAAAATTTGTGAACTTGCAAATAAATAATAATATTCAGGGTTATGAGTAGGTAAATGTTGGCGCCACAGAATGGTTGCATCCTAACTAATGATTTTTTTCACAAGATATAGTTCATTTATCTGCTAATGACAAATTAACTAGGTTTATAAATATTAATTCATACGTTAATGTTGTAATTTTATGCATGTATCCTATTACAAGCAAAAATGTATGTGTCGGTTTGTTTTTTAGTATTTGGGTTCCTAAAATAAAGCTAACAATAATATGAGATGATGATTGATGGAGGTGAATGAAGCGTTACTTCACTTGGCTTTGAAGCTAAGTTGTCCTTGAGGTGTTTCCATACATATGATGGACTTGTAAAGATGGCATATCATTGTCTTCCACTTTAGTCATATGTTACTTAGAAAACAATATAAAACAAAATTGGGTACTAAGTTAAATACATATATGTAGTGATTAAGAGTCCGATAAAATGAAGAGTGGAGTTAGTTGAGAATTTGTTGGGATTTCAAGCTCAAGTAGTTGGCTCTCAATGTTCTTCTTTGTACACACTCTTCCCCAATAAACCACTAAAGCCAACGTTCTAATTGTACAAAGTTATGCAAACCGATCCAGTCATAGCAGAGCCGACTCTAAAGAGACTAGTCCACAACATGGCAAACATTATTTTTGGCCGATTCGGCTTACAGCTAGACCAGTTCTATATCAACCTAAGTATCCAAGATCCCAAAAGAAAATAGCTTCACAGAATTTTTGGTCCAATGCAACTTATCCACGAGACAGTGATCGCCTACCGGAATATCAGAAAGAAAAAAGGAGATTATACAAACAAGTTTTACAAAGTATGAAAGAATATATCAGAAAGAACATGCGTATAAAACATCAAAGCAGTTGTTAGCAAAACTTTAAAAACCAGCTTCAACAAACTGTGACAACAATCTCAAACGAGGGAAATGGAAAAGGCTGCAGATCACGTTGGCTTAGCATTGTTTCTATCAAAAGAACAAGATTCCTTCTGTTTCTTAAGAGATCAATGCAACAACTTCGAAGATTTGTGTCACAGAGAAGTCGGTGAATGCTAGCTAGTTCACCCGCGAATAAGAAGCTTGTTGGCCATGACTTGAACCTCTGAACCTCTGAAACAGTGAACCAAAACAGCTCTGCAACATGAAGAAAAAAACAGTAAACCAATTGCATGTAATTCTCAGATTTAAAATACAACAAGAGCAGTATATAGAAAAAAACAGAACAGTACCTGTATTCTATCAGGTACAGTGACCCAGAAATCAGAATTTGGGATTACCTGTATAATAATAAGGTATATGCTCATTTCAGTTGCGATAGAATCAGTAGTATATGAGAAAAAAATCTAACATAGTGAAAACATACTTCTACGCCACGAATTCCAAGGGAGAAATACCGATATAATCCACCACCCAGTAGATAAGCTCCAAATAAACATAAGATACTGAAAAAAGATCACAACAATTATATCACATTCCTACGGTACCTAAACATATTCCAATAGCAAGCCTTATCAGACAGAAAAAAAATGATGTGCTCACATGATTAGTAAGGTACTAAACAAGCCCCATCCACTACCATGGCCGGATATAGCTACTGCACAACCAGAAGGATGTCGCATCTCAGTAGCCTGCCAGTGCAAGAAGATCCCAGTTTAGGTTGTATGAATGAGAGAAACAATAGATATCTTCAGTTTCATAATTAAACAGCTCTATAGTGTGGAAAGTTAAGTCAATGACTTCCCAAACAGAAACCAAGGTCTTAACTACTTGTTATGCCATTACTTTCTTTAAAAATATTTATTCTGACTCCTACATACTCTACAATTCACTGTGTCTGCCAATGCAGATTAAGCTTCGAATGCTCTCTTACTAATGTCATATCTTTCCAATGGCAAGAATAATACCATAAAAATCAGAATCTCCATAACCAGCCAAAGAGAGCATAATTGAAAAAGGTACTGAAATGCTAATAAAACTCAAGATTTCAAAGCATAGAAAATGTTGGTATTGGGGGTTTTCAAGAACATTGTTCTAACGATACAGAAGTAGTTCCATTTGTTTCCTCTCAATGAAGTAAGAGATCGATGAAGTTTTTATCAGTGTTTATCCAACTTCTAGTGAGAAACAGTAATTTAAAAGCAATAGGAAAAAGAGTAAGTAAATGAGTTACTGGACACTCACATAATGACATTCACCAGATTTCGTTAGAGTGAGTGGTCCCTGAGAATAGAAAAGGTGAATGAAGCATTTAGTACCAGAAACTTCTAGAATCAATTTATATACGAATCCTTACATCAACTTTATTTTTCTGGCAGATAACAGAAACTGAAAGTGAGCAATTTGAATTACTACTTCCACTTAGCATCTTAACAATGACACCTTTGCCAGGATCCTCTTTATCTTCAGTATTCAAAACAAAACAAAAAACTCTGAGACAGTATTGCCACATTATTGTTGCATGAAAAAGTTGGGAGAATAAACAATTAAAAGGTTCGATCAGCCAAACGACAAGAGAAAAAATAGTCTCTATTTGACACAAACATATATTTAAATCATACCAATAACATCAACTTTTGAGCTTGAGGCATGCCCAAGAGAAGTGCATACATCATATCCTGCAAATGATAAGAGCAAAAAATCAAAAGAATCTCAATGTCTGCAATATCTACACCATATCAATTTTTTTCTACTCGGCCTAATAAGATATATAAGAATCACACGCTGCAGCTTTTACCTCTTACATTTTCTGACAAGAGTGCACTACACGATGTTCCACAGTGTGATGGACCTCCGCAATCCTAAGTCCAGAAAAGGAAAATCTTAGAGACTGATTGAGATTTTAAAAATTTAAAGATAGAAACTCTGATAGATCAAGACAATGGGAAATGACCAAAAAATCTTACTTGGCAACCAACACATCGAGGAGGGTCGTGATTGAAAATAAGCAAGTCACAAAGCTGCTCCACAAGAAGGTTAACAATCATAAATCACACTGTTCTAGTGTAAACACACAAAAGGCAGTAGAGCAACAGGGACTTGTAAATCCCACCACCTAAAGTCATAGGCTTCCCTAAACAAAACCTTGTCTCTATCTTAAAAATTGACACATGTAATGATACAGAAAAAAAATCAGTGTAAACCTGATGAAGAAGACAACCTGAAACCATAGCACGGTACTGTTTGCTTCCACTCTATAAAACCTGATCATCCAATTGCAATTGCGTTTGTTAGAAGCAACACACACACACACACACACAAACAACGAAGATGTAAAAAACTGAAACTTTATGACATTGGAAAAGTACCCATCTTCGCTGAGAGCACCGTGAGGAAAGCTCCGAATCGGAGAAGCTAAATTGAAATCAAAGACCTTGTTGCGCCGACTGAATCTGAACTCGCATTGAGAGTTAACACGGAAGGGGATAAGGAGGAGAGTGATGAGCAGAAATCTCAGAACACAGAGAGTCCCTGCAGGCATTTCTCTTTAAATTTTATGTGATTCTCTTTTACGATCTCTTAACCATGAACCGTGGATCTCAACGGAGAAGAAGAGGAGATGAGAGATCGCCACGGTTGCAATCCGGTCACTGTTGTTCGATTTACATCCGCCGTTGATTCAATCAATCAACTGAGATTTCAGTTGAGCCCCTCAGCTATGTAGTTCTTACGAATAAGCAACTAACTTTTGTATCTTTCATTTGGGGTCCTGGATGCTTATTATATGGGCTTATATTGATGACAATTCGACCCTCTAACGGCCCAGTTAAAACTTCACCATTCAAACTGGTGGATCAGGACTTAGGATATCTCGCTAAAAATTCTCAAAATATTATAAAAATAAAAATATTAGTAAATTAAAAAAATTATCGGGCTTTTGCACGCATAAATGAAAAAAAAAATTGCTATAAATATTTCCACTAAAAATGCTCTTGCGGTCCGATATCAGATTTTTAAGCTATCCTAAGAAAATGATTTTGAATTGTGTGAGAAAATGACTAGGATAGCACTAAATTTTTTTTTGTCACAAGTATAACACTTAAAAATAAAAATGATCAAAATAACACTTAAATATTTTATAAATTATTTATTTTTATCCATTGAGTTAACTAATTATAATTTTTTTTGTTTAGAGTCGAGGAGTGGGATTATGGGGAAAAGATTTTCAATTAAAAAATAAATAAAAAAAAAACTTGAAATGTTCAAAATAAAAAATGCTATTTTGATCATTTTAGTTTTTGGAAGCTATTTTTGTGACATAAACTTAGAAACTAGGCTAATACCCGCGCATTTGTGCGGAAAGATGATTATATATAAAGCATTTTATTTTTTATTTTATGTTGTTTTATATATTATAAAATAATGTATATATATATAATAATTGAGAAATTTGTAATATTATAATTAATTTAGCACGAACATTTAAATAAAATATTCATATTTTTTATTAACAGTAATTTTATATAAGTAAATCTAATTAATAATGATATTAACATATATATATATATATATATATTATACTATCATTTGGATATTTAATAAATAGAGCTTCCCACTTATATATTTTTATGATTATTTGTATATGTTTATAACAAACATATTAAACTTTTGATACTATCATTTTTAATATGAGAGATTTAATATTTACAGTAATTTATCATAAGTTTTAAAAAATAAATTTAAAGTTTGTCATTATATACAAATCTAATTTAAATATCCATGATATTTTGTTACTCATTAATTATATAATTGTTTGTATCATGCTATAAAAAAATTAAACTATTAATTAAAAATTATTATATGTGAAAATTTTAAATGTTTTATTAATTTATAGTCGTTTTCAAAAATTCAAAATATAATATATATGAAAAATCTAACTTTTTAGTTAATGTTATTGTTTAATTTATCTTCACAATAGAAATTTAACAAAAAAGTAGAGGCTATACAATTTTTTTTATCAAATCAATCTTATTTAAATCATTAATGGTCATATATATATATTATAACCATATTAGGTAATTACGTAAAATTTATTTAAGAAAATAATAAATAGCATTAATAATAGTTTTATTCTTAGTTTAATAAAAAATATATTATATATTTATATGTACCAACATTTTTCTCTAATAAATTTGAGAAGAATTCTCATTATGACACGTAGTTACTAAAACATATTGTAATGCTTATCAATTAATATATAGAAGATATTAATTATATGCTTTTCTGCAAGTTTTTTTTATACGCAAGGGATGTTTCTCCTAAAATAAACAAACTCTAACTTTTGAAGGATCTTTCTGATATTCTTTAAAGTGTGGGTTAAAATAAAAGAAACTCATATTTTGAGAGCTATTAAGTTTATCAATTCATTGAAAATTAAATGGGTAATACCGGCTATTAATGTGTCGAACAATAATGTTTTTAACGTGTCATTAATTAAACAATGTTTCGAGCAATATTTTTATGGACTATTAATTAAGTGTATTTATTGTTATTAACCGAATTAAATGTATAAGCACTGTGAGAACGACATGTGTCCAATGTTCATTCTCAATGTTTCTCAAATAATATATAGGGGATATGCTATTTTAGAGTTTTACCCTTGTTTAAATAATTTAATATTTATATGTATCATTCCAAATTTTACACAAAACAAAAAAAAAGTAAATACTTTTTACCCATATTTTTACTAAATTGAAATACTTTCCAAAAACCCTCAAAATTAATAAATTTTGAATTATATTTGAATGACCAAAAACCCCAAAAAACAAACAAACAAAAAACTCGATCCAAGCATAACAATATGGGCCATTAGATTTTTGGCCCATTCGAAACCTAATTGAAATCCTTCCCCTAATTCCGCAACGATACCGTTCGATTCTCATATTTAACGTAAAGTCCGTTTAATTTTTGTTTCCTCGTCGCCAAAAGAATCGGATTACTCCTCCGTCGCTTAAAACCCTAAATCTCTCCGCCTCACAAGCTTCCCCGATTCAACACCTGTAACTCAACCTCTCTCTCTCAACCTCTCAAACCATGACGAAACCGAACCTAGAGTGCCGAATGTACGAAGCCAAGTACCCAGAGGTAGACATGGCGGTAATGATCCAGGTCAAATCCATCGCCGACATGGGAGCCTACGTGTCCCTCCTCGAGTACAACAACACCGAAGGCATGATCCTCTTCTCCGAGCTCTCCCGGCGTCGGATCCGAAGTGTGAGCAGCTTGATCAAGGTCGGGAAAATCGAGCCCGTCATGGTCTTGCGTGTCGAGAAGGAGAGGGGTTACATTGACCTGAGCAAACGTAGGGTTAGCGAGGAGGATATTCAGACTTGTGAAGAGAGGTATAACAAGAGCAAGCTTGTTCATTCTATCATGCGTCATGTTGCTGAGACTCTTTCTCTCGATTTGGAGGTAATTAAAAATTGATTCTTTATTGATATTGATTATGCAAATTATGTAAAGGAGATACCTTTGTGTGGTGATGCTGAGAGTTTAAACTGTTATGTAGTGTAAAGTTGCTACCTTTGGGGACTAGAGACTGTTATACAGTGTAAAGGAGCTACCGCATGAAACTGTTATATAGTGTAAAGGAGCTACCTTTGTGGGGTGTTTGAGGCTGAGGCTTGAAGCTCTTATATAGTGTAAAGTAGCTGCCTTTGTGTGGTGATTGCTTAGGCTTGAAACTGTTATATAGCGTAAAGTAGCTACCTTTTTTGGTGATGCTGAGAGTTTAAACTGTTATATACTATAGTGATTAGATCTTTACATCTGCTTGTATCATAGTAATCTATGAGTATTATTGAATTGAGTTTTGCTTTGGCAGGACTTGTATGTGAACATTGGTTGGCCTTTGTACCGAAAGTATGGTCATGCTTTTGAGGTAAGACTTTTGGGAATGGAGCTCGATTGTATTCCTATAGGTATTTGTTACTCAAGTTTGTATGTTTTTTTTTTTTGTTCAGGCCTTTAAGGTCTTAGTGACTGATCCTGATTCTGTGTTGGGTTCACTCACCCGTGAGTTCAAGGAAGTTGGTCCTGATGGGCAGGAGGTATTTTCTGGTTCTTTGGTTTTGTTTTAGCTGTTGGTAGAAACGTCCTTGGGTGCTAATCTTTGGAGATTAATCATATCTGTAGGTGACTAGAGTTGTACCTGCTGTCACTGAAGAAGTGAAAGAGGCACTTGTGAAGAACATTAGGAGGAGAATGACACCACAACCAATGAAAATCCGTGCTGATATCGAATTGAAATGTTTTCAGTTTGATGGAGTTGTTCACATCAAGGTCGTAAAAAACCTTTATTGGATTATATATAACATATCAGTGATCTCATTTGATGTGCTCACGCATACTTTCTATTTCAGGAGGCGATGAGAAATGCTGAAGCTGCTGGAAACGATGACTGTCCTGTTAAAATTAAATTGGTTGCTCCACCTCTGTATGTCCTTACTACCCATACTCTTGACAAGGTTAGGCAGCCTCTTTTATCTTGAAACTCTGATTTACATGATTAGACATTTATCGTCTCCTATTATCAAGAGCTTATATCAACTAAAGGCTTAAGAAAACGCAGTCAGATGGTAATGTTGTCCCAGAACTGGTCATTGCAACTCAATAAAGCAATTATCTAGCTTTATTTATTTGTCTTTAGTTAAAACGAGTATGTGTAAATGCTTATGGTTTTGTCCATTTTATATCCTCTGAGTCTCTGGAACATAAATTAACAGGACCAAGGGATTAAAATTCTAGACGAGGCCATAGTAGCTTGCACTGAGACAATTGAGGAACACAGAGGCAAGCTCGTCGTTAAGGAGGCACCTAGAGCTGTGAGTATCTTCTTCTTTATTGTTGAACCCTTCCAGTTGCATGTCACAAGAACTAGCTCTCCTTTATTCTGTAGAGTTTTTAATTTTTTGTTATCTATGTTATGACAGGTGAGTGAAAGAGATGATAAGATGCTGACAGAACACATGGCTAAGCTAAGAATGGACAATGAAGAAATTAGCGGCGATGAAGAAAGTGGAGAAGAAGAAGAGGACACAGGGATGGGCGATGTTGATATCAATGGTGGCGCAGGAATCATTGAGTAGGATTTGCCGGTTTCTCTGAGTCTTGATTATTTTTTGCATTAAAAGTAGAAAACCTCCAACAGGATTTGTGTTTCTTAATACATAGTATGTTGTTTTCACCCCTATCAATCATTACATTCATGATGAATTAAATGTTTCATGGTATAAAATTTCATACAATGATTTGCTTCACAGAGACCATTTGATCTTGCGGTTAAAGTACAAAACCTAATACAGATACCATTAGTTGGTGCTTTATATCTGTGACATTGTAAAATAAATTTGACAAAGCATTCTCCGCCTTGGCTTTTCTTTGTAGTTTTGCTATGGCCTTCTCGCTCAACGGTTTTGTTTTTTCGATATTTTGTGTGGCGGAGACAATGAAGGAGGAGTAGGGTCAGCTGACTCCAGTACTTCTAAAAAATATTTGTATTTCTTTATGTAAAAATATATTGACTCTTAAAGAAAATTAAATTTGACCCCCATAAAAAACAGATCCTCACAAAAATAAGTAAAACACTAACATTTAAAGAAAAAATTATATAACTAGTACATTTGTATCATTTATTTGTTAAAAATTGGATTTGTATTAATTATTATCTCAATTTTTACTACTGAAAAAAAAAACTTAGTTACATGTTAGTTTTAAGCCCAAAATGTATATTAGGTCTAAATAGTATTCTCTCTGTTTCATAATAAGTGTCATTTTAACATTTTATTCTTGTTACAAAAAATGTCACTTTACAATTCAAATGCAAATTATATTTACTTTCAGCTGAAAATTAATTGAAAACTGCATTGATTTTATAAATAAATTTATTTATCTAAAATATTATTGGTTAAAGAGATATAATTAATAACATTTTACATATGTTTGCCATCACTTTCTTAATCTATGTGAAAAATGTCAAAGTATTATATATCAGGAACATTCAAAATAAATTAATAAACAAACTTTTCTTTTTTCACAAACGCAAGAGCTCGTGTCCCAAAAATATGTTTTGGATTAATTTTAGGTTAGTTTTTTTTAGCTTATATTCTGATGTTTTTTTATTTATTTATCAAACTAAATATGATTATGATTCTTTGATCAAAATTCCATAAAAGACTTTTTTTTTACTAAAAGAATTCAACAAAAATATAACTCGTCTTTTCCGTTAAAACTAATGTTTCTGTCAAAACAATTAATGTTTGACTTTTAAAAGTCTGATTTTGTTCGGTCTAACATTGTAATTAAGAATTAAATATGCACAATCAGTAGTTGGTTATTAAAAGCGTTGATTACATATAGTTGGAGAATTAAAAGCTTATTTTCCTAGTTTATGTTCATATAATTTAAATATTTTTGAGAGCTAGTTTCATATCTAGAAATAGACTATTTTTATTAATTAGATAAATAATGGATCATTTTATCTATATGATGAGATCCTGGTGAAAACAAATATTGCTATATCACCATAATCAAAGAAACAAGGTAAACACACAAATATTTAACTTGAGAACTTCGTGGTCATCATTTTAAAGCAAGACTCATAAAAAATACATCAAAACGGTTTTGTCATTCTTAGCTTGATCAATATGGTAATTGGTTGGGAAAAGTATTTTTCTATTTTTTTTTTCGAAACAACTATTTAAAGATGTAGTCAATAAACCGGTTGTAAAAATTTCAAACAAATTAGAAAGGTCGTAGAATTATTATTATTTTACCCTAAAAGTTTTTTGCTCCGTTACTCAGCGCAATTTGAATCAATTTTTTTACCCTAGAAGAAGACTTATATCAAACATATGTATTACAAACCGATAAATCCGAATAGACGTTCATAAAACACTTATCGGTAGCTCAATTGCAAAAGATCCCGATCTAGAACGATCTTTTCCAGATTTGAACCAAAAGTTGAATTACAGAAAGATTCTTAGAAAGAACCCTAAGATAAAGAAGATGATCTAACAAACTATTTACAATTTTCAATGATTCTCCAAGTGAAAGCTTCTTCTGTTTTATACTTCTTGTTGCTCTCTTTCATTTAGCTGAGGTGTCCAGTAACGTGTCTCACTTATACAATTCCCTGTATCACTTACATAAGCTGAAGAACTTTTCTTGTAAGCCATATGCGAGTAATTAATAATTCAAAATTCATGAATGGTGACCAGCTATACTGTAGAAATCATTGGTCAAATAATTAGGTATATGACATCTCTTTCTTTTCCAAAATATTTTTGAAAGCCCAATGTCCAGCCGTGATTGCTATTTCGTCGTCGTTATTAATTCTCGCTAGGAATTAAAATTGTGTTATTTAGCATTTATAGTTGTTTTATACCTGTTGCAAAGTTATTTACGTTAGAATGACGCTCTTCATATCTACCCTATACAACGCTAGCTACTTCCATCCTCAGACAACCCATGAGCATTGTGCGACCCAGCCAATACCAAATGCTTAGGAATATATATCAATTACGGCTTTAATATAAAGTTATAAACCGTTGAATATTAACTACTACGCTAATTCATTTTCCTCGACACATATACGAATGATCAATATATATATATGTGTGTAATCATTGACAAAAAGTCTTCGTGTAGTGTCTTGCCAACGTATAATAGTATCTCTCTCAACTTTTCCAATTCTTGGGACCTATTTATAAAGATTGTATATGGAATCTCTCAGATTTTCAGTTTTGGAGCTTATAATCTTTTGAAGCATGTATAGCTTAAACTAAAGATCTTCAGAGATTGTAGAAACTGTGATACACTAAACCGAAGAAAAACGCAGTAGTTTATACAGCATTTAACTTTAAGGACAACATTATCAATTGTCCTTAAATTTGAGTCATTAGAATACTTTATTAATTTTTTAAAGTTAAGAGACAATGTTAAAGACAATCTCAAAAATGTAGATTATTGGTAAGACTTTTTTTTGGTTCTTAGTAAATTAATTGTTTATTTTAATAAGTAATGTCAATATTAAAGAAAAGTTATATAAAAAAACATATAACATTAAAATTAAAAACATAAGACAATTACAAAGTTTAAAAAAA
>JABAYD010009844.1:0-14601 GCA_014822095.1 Diplotaxis tenuifolia
TTTAGGGAAGAAATCGTGGGCTGAATCCCGTTAGACTTGTATGAATGAATATGCTTGTTTATATTGATTTTGATAAGAAATGAGTTTACAAAGATGATCTTGATGATTTAATCGAAAGTATAACGACGATTTGAGATGATTACAATCAATGAAAAGTGTTTAAGTCTTTAGGTCTAAAATGAGTCGAGAGAGGATCCCCTTCTTCGATCTCCTTCTCCTCTTTAAATAGCTCTCAGCTATGTTTGAATGATCCTAACCAACCTCCGAGATTTGCTCCGCGAGATGGGGGATTCGCAACAATCTTCCGTTGACCGGGTCATGTGCCTTCATCTTGAGCTATTCTTGTGACTTGATTTGTGAATGAGGTCCGGAATGTTTTTCCGTGACCTGTTTTGTTAGCGTTTCCTCTTTAGAAAACAGCCTCCGGCTTCTCCTCAGCTCTTTTCTCAATAGATTGATTGGTAATGGGCTTATCGCGGCCCATCGTTGGCTCTCATCGCTCGAGCCCATTAGTCTCAGCTAGCGGGCCATATTCAGACCCAACAGTGGAGATCAAATGAAGATAAAAGGAAGATACACTGATTAAGGTGGGACAAGTTTTGTGTTCCTAAACACTTTGTTAGTGGGTTTTAAAGACATTAAAACCTTTAACCAAGCTTCAATATCAGTCTTTTTAGGTTGGAGATTTTTTAAAAAGCAGATACTTTTCTAATGGTGATTTACTCTCTGCTAAGCTAGGTAAAAGACCTTCGTTTGCTTGGCACAATAATCAAAGGGCTTGCAGACGGTGATAAAATGCGTATACCTTTGGTGAATGAATATTTTGATCTCTTGCTGCCAAACTCTCATCGGTGGGTTTTGGTTAAATTGAATGATCTTTTCTATCCTCAAGACAGAGAATTATCTCCAAGATAAAACCGATTATTTCTTTGGCTAGACCCTGCATGCAGAGATGGAAGGCCTATTATGGGCAGCTTCATGTCTGCAAGACCTGCGGTGTACCTCGGTTCGGCTCGAAACGGACTGCTCCGACCTAGTGGATATGGTCACTAATCCGGAGGACTGGCCGGCGTTTGCCTCAGAGATCGAGTTTTTTCAGAAGCTTCAGGAGGGTTTCGAGGATGTGAGGCTGTCTCATATCCCTCGGGATATGAATGGTCGAGCAGATGCATTAGCTAAAGAAGCAAGAAAGAGAGGTGCTATCTTTTCCCATATAGATCAGACTAGGCCAGACGGAGATGCTCTTAGGAGGATCGGCTCGTCTGTTCACCACTTGATCTAGGCGGACAAAAAAAAAAAAAAGACAATATTGGGCTACCAGCTATTTTCCTATTCCTCATATTATTCAGGTCTCTCTCCTTCCTCCTTATACTCCAACATCTGCTATGTTCTGAAAGCAAGAGAAATATCCACTATTCCTTTGAACATAAGAAGAGCTGCAGGCCCTTGGATCGTCTGAAACTCCCATTTCTTTGAAGGAATTGTAACGTCTCACACTTTTACAACAAGTTTTATGAGGAAGTTAACTACTAGTTTCTTATCATTCAATGCAATGGAAAAAGAAGAAAAAATCAATTGACCTTGAAAGGAAAGAAGGAATCATATTTGGTTGTAAACAACCTCCTTTAGATTGCTCAAATGTGACATTGGATATGCCTGGAACAAGAAACAAAAATGAAAGTGGTACCTCTATACATGTAGTCGTTACTGCATATATATGTAGATTATATATTATCTTGCATAAACACTACAACGAAGATAGTACACTTAACCACAAGCTTGCAGGGAAAATAGATACGAAGTCAATAAGAAAATGCTTCAGACAAAAACAAAGAACATAACAAAAAAGAAAAGAGAATTTTCACACAAAGCTTCTTCATCTGCTATTACTATACTACTAAAACGTTTTCAACGAAACTGAGAAACGCCGCCTTTATTTTACTTCAACGTCCATCCACAGAAGTGAAGGAGTCAGCAAATCCTGATGGCCGTGTTGGGATACTCGTCTGTGTATTATCCTTACTTCCATAAACCGAAGACGAAGAACCAGAGTCATCTCCCGTGTGGCTAAGCCCTTCAGAAGCTTGCCATTTCTTAACGGCTTGTGGAAGCGGAAGATCATAGTCTATCCCGTAGAGGTCATCAGGATCAACCTCAGTGGGTTTCCATTGGACAGTGAGTGAAGAAAGAACGTTAACGATGTGAGACATGTCTGGTCTTTGGTAAGGCTCACGTGCACAGCAATGACCTGCAAGCTCCCAAACTTTCTCAACACTTGCTAAGGTCTCTTCATCGAGTTTGATGTTTGGGTCTATTGCGTTTTTGAAGGCGTTTTCGTCTTTGTCTTTGCTGGCTGCTACACGACGGAACCATGTGACTAGATGGACGCTGTCTTCAGGTTGTGTCTCATCTAAGGCTTTACGTCCAGTGATCAGCTCCATAAGTATGACTCCGAGGCTGAATATGTCTACCTTGGTCGTCACTCTTCCAGTTACTGTCATAATCAAACAAACAAAACGATCAAATTATGAAATTTTAAGTTCGAATTCTGTAAAAGCAGTTACAAACCTGCATATTCTGGGGCAAGGTAACCGAAGGTCCCAGCGACTCTGGTCTCAATGGAGTATTTGCCTTCAGGGGCTAAACGGACTAACCCAAAGTCAGAGACTTTAGCTCTCATATCATCACCGAGAAGGATGTTAGATGGCTTTAGATCCCTATGGATGAAACTCTGATGAGCAAGCGTGTGTAGATACTCAACACCTCTAGCTACATCCAACGCAATAGCCAACCTTCTACTCCAATCAAGAGGTTTACGCTCTTCTTCTTTCCAGTGGAACAGATGCTGACTCAAAGTTCCCTGTGGCATATACTCATATACAAGAAGCCTCTCGTTACCATCAAGACAGTAACCTAGAAGCGCAACGAGATGACGGTGACGCATTTTAGTCAACACAGTGATCTCAGACTTGAACTCAGCGAGTCCTTTGTCACTCACAACAGAAGACTCCATCCTCTTCACAGCTATTTTCGTTCCATCGTGGAGTTCACCTTTGTAAACTACACCGAACCCGCCTCTCCCGAGGATATTCTCTTCACTGAAGTTGTTCGTCACACTCCTCAAAACCTGGATAGATATAACCAAGTTCCCAGACTCAACCACGTGTATGTCACTGTTGGCACTTCCGCTGTGACTGTAAGAACTCTCTGTTCCTCCTCCTCTTCCTCCATTGTTGACACTAGAAGCTGCAACAGTGAGTTTAATGTCGTCGCTGTCACCAGAGTGTTGCGGGTGAATCACCATGTTGGTGTTTGGACTCTGAACTTTCGCAGGTCTCCTTCTCTTGTTAGCATAGAGGCAAACACCGAGTCCAACAAGACACAATGCACCAACAACACCACCAACCACAGGAACTATAATCCTCACATTACTTGATTTCTTAGAACTCTCACTTTTGCCACCGCCACTGCTACTGTCTCCAGGCGACCCTCCTTCATGAGTTGTAGGTGTTCCAGTTGGCGAGACAGGTCCGTCCTTACCGATGTTAACGTTACCAGTAGTCACCACATTCACACTTCCCCTGAACTTCGGCACAACTCCATGGATATTGTTGTTAGTCAAATCAAGCGTCCTAAGCTTAGGCAAAGTAGTAAGTTCCTCCGGTATAATTCCATTAAGCTGATTATTAGAAAGATTAATAGTTTCCAACGAAGTCAGCTCCGCAAAACTCTTTGATATAACACCCTTCAGCCCCTGCCTCCCTAGGTTAACCACAGTAATATTACTTCCAGAACAAGTAATCCCAATCCAACTCCCACACGGATCATTCCCTTTCCAACTCTTAGCAAGCTCCACCGGATACCCAAACCCTTCAGCTATAGAGAGCAACGTGTCGACACGTGGATCACACGGAGCACCAGGAGCATCTAAACAGAAGCTATTCGTATCAGCCACAATATCAACACCAACTGACTTCCCAAACAACGGAGTCGGTCCTTGAAAGTAGTTATTAGTCATATTCACAACCGTAAGCGACTTGAGACTCGTAAACGACGTCGGAACAACGCCGGTGAGCTGATTCTCTCTCACGTTAAACAGCTTCAGAGACTGTAATCCGGAAAGATCAGGTATCGGACCTGAAAAGTCGTTACCTTGAAGATCAACCTCAACGAGTGACGTCATGTTCGCTAACACCGTGATCGATCCGTTGAGTTTGGCACCTAACTGTCCGTTAAGATAAAGCTGCTGCAACGAGGAGCCTGATAAACTATCAGGTAACCCTCCGTGTAAATTATTTCGAGATAGTTTTAAAGAAGCGAGGCTCGGGAGTATATCCGAGCTGAAGTAATCAGGAATCGAACCCGTGACGTTACAGTTAATTAAAGACAAGTTCTTAAGCGACGTCGCTTCTTTAACCGTCTCGGGAATCTCCCACGAAGGGAACGGGTTGTTATCGAGGTACACTTCTTGCAACGAGTTCATCCCCGAGAAGAGATTCTTCGGAGTCGAGTCGAAGAGGTTGTCGTGGAGGTTGAGCGTCTGGAGGTGCGTTAGGCCGGAGAGATCGGGGATCGGGCCGGAGATTTGGTTGGAGAAGAACTCGAGGACGACGAGCTCGGTGAGTTTCTGGAGGTTCGGAGGGAGCGTGCCGCGGATGCCTTTCTGTTTGAGCTGGATCCGGGTGACGCGGTTGCTCCCGTCGCATTGGACGGTGTCCCATTTGCAAGGGTTGGGGTTTGACCAGTCGATGGATGGTGTGAGGTTGAGGGAGGATTTTAGGGATTGCATGATTGTCGCGTCGTCTTGAGAAGCGGCGAGGGTTAGTAGCGAGAGGAGGAGGAGGAGGGTTAGGTGATGAGATCTGGTCATTTTCGTCGAGCTTGGAGTATAATTGTAGTATCGTTTAGGGTTTCACGGTGGCGGCATTGAAGAAGAAGATGGTGAAGAAAAGGGAAAGATAGATTGAGAGATGGAATCGGCGGAGATAGAGGGGAATTAAAGTAGGGATCATAAAAGCAGTATTGCCTTTTCTTCTTCCAAGAAAATACAAAAAATTAAATAATTTTAATTATTCTTATGGAGAAAAAAATGGATGAACCAGAGATAAAAATGAATTATTAAAGTTTTGTTTCTGGGGACTACTCGAGAGAGAGAGAGTGTGTTGTGTGGGGGAGAGAGAAAGTGTCTATTAATAATTACCCCTAACCATTTTTTATTTTTTTTTTTCTATTTAAGTGGTGAAATGTTATGAATACAGGTGGCACGCTGCGTAATTAAGTGGTTATAAACTGTATAAAATCAAACAAAAAACGTATATTTTGAAAATCAGAATTATGAAAAAGCTACGATATGTTTAAAAATTTAAGAACAATAAGATTATTACTCTTTCAAAATATTGCATATTATAATTTTTTTTTGTTTCAAAATTATATATTTTTTACATTTTTAATACATCAATTATGGTGATTTGTAATTTTCATAATGATTATTAAAATTATATTGGTTAAAAATTATAAGAAATAGTTAATTATAAAAAATAATGTATTGGTAATCAAACTTTTATAAATTTTCTTATGTGAAATCCTTAAAATATTGGACATTTTGAAATAAAAGAAGTACTCCATTTTAAGTAAGATTGAAATGGTTGATTGATTGAATGAAAAGTGGTAACTCTCTGACCAATTTTTAATGCTAAGAAGGGAACAAAAAAACTACTGATTAAGAGGAGGGAAGTGATCTTGGTCTTCTTGATTTATTATTCTCTTGCATGTATCTCTCTATGATTGATTTTTTGGGCTTATTCGTTAGCGCTGATAATATTGATTGTCTTTACATAATTTGAATATTGTCTATATATCTTGGATTTTTCTTCACGTTATTTCCATTTGCTTCTATAAAAGAATTGTTTTCTTCTATTAGCTTTTGTGTGACAAAACAGTATAATGCGGTGAAATGTATCTGTTTGACTATTAAAACAGCATTTAATATGGTGGCGGTGGTATATATTAATTACGGTCAAATTAGTAGAGAAAATCATCATCGTAACGTGTTAAAGACAGGCTAAGATACGGCGATTACTTTATTTAATTATTATTTTTTATCCACGAGTCACGATTTCGTGAGTAATCGCAGTTCTAATTTTTTTTATCTTTCAACGAAGAGAATAAAAAATATCTGAGGATTAAATATTAATGAGTCATTAGAATGGTCTTATCTTCTCACTGGTTATTAGCCAACAAGATAAATGCGATTTGTGGTCCTGACAAAAGATATAACTGTAAAGACAGACGCCGTGAAATCCGGAAGCTATTAGCCACGCATTATCTTGATATTCGGCGGATTGCATAACGGTCGTTATCTTACGCCGTTTACTTTTTAATTTTCTTTTGGTGGATTAATTACTGTACTATTCGCTAATTATGGTATTGAATGTCTGTTGTATTGTTCTCACTGATACAAAATATGAACGCCATTAAAAATAATTTAAACTATACTTAATAATTAAATACATTAGAAGTATAAATGTTTAAATATAGAAACTCGAATTTGAAGTATTACTGTGAATAGTAGACAAAGTAGTTGAAAGCAAGTAGCTAACAATAACGCCATTGTATTTATACACACCAACCATAGATATTTGTTTACAACTTAAATTTATTTCACGAAATGTAGAATGGAACACTTGTTTATGTTGTAGAAAAGGATGGTACGAATACGTGAGAACAACTAGTCTGCAACGTTTTCAGTGACACATCAACCAAACTTATTTCACTTCTACTATAGCATTCATAAATTTCAACGAATGCAATTATATTAGTATAACTTATTTATCAGCTGAAGTAAACAATAATCATTTTTAAAGAACCGAATTTTAGTGAATACAATTGTATTATAAATTATGTATCAGCTTAAGTAAACAATAATCATTTTATAAAGAACTGCAATTAAACAATTAAAATATAAGTTCGGTCATTATTTAGGCTATGGAAACTAAAGATGTTTTGAAGTAGAGAAACTCCCTAAAAATAGACCAAAATTTTTTTTGTCACATACAGATCTCAAAAATACAAATGACTAAAATAAACCTAAATAAATAATAAAAAATAAGTAAATATTCATTTTTATTTATTGGATTAACTAATTCTATCCTTTTTTGTTTAAAGTTGTGGGGTGGAGTTTTGGGAAAAGAATTTTTAATTTTAAAAAAATTAAAAAATTAAAATTTTCAAAATTAAAAATGCTATTTTGATCATTTTAGTTTTTGAGTTATATTCTGTGATAAAAACTTAAAGATAATCTATTTGAAAGAACTGTCTTTGAAGTATGTTTTTGAAGTATGTTGAGGAGATGTGGACTAGAACCTGATTAATAACGTTTATTTGAAGCTTTTAGAAGCATTTTGCTATCAAATGTTGTGCCAATTAAGCAACGGTAAATAGATTGATCAATGTTTGTTTTTTTTTAATGTGTGTGGTAACTACGCGCATATCTGTTGTCACCTTTTGATGTTCTTTTGTAGAGTAATCTTTAAAGACAATGAAATTTACAAATGTTGTTTTCTTATGGTTAGTTAATAGATGGTTCTAAATCTATCTACCAGAGGCAAAGACAATGAGGAGGCCAGACTGTAGTAAGCCGACATAGGCTCGTTCCTACACATGTCTTCCTTGTCTTTTGCAATCACAATCACATTCTTGAACATCAACAACTCCACATAATGATAAACCAAGCTCCAAAGACAGAGCCACGTAATAAACAGTTTCAGCTATGCCAAATAGTCTAGTAAATCCAAAATATCCTTCAAGAAACTTGTACTTCTCAAGACACACACTCCATTTCACGAGTCAGATTTTAGTCCAACACAAGTACACACAATAATTGTTTTCTACAACCAACTTAAATTCTCCATCCTTTTTCCAGCAACAGAACTATCTTGAAAGTACTGGTTCTGTAACACGAAGAAGCTACATTAGAAATAACTTAGTGAGATACCAAGCATAACCATAACCTTGGGTCGTCAGTCTTCACGTCTATAAGATCTTACACATAACTGATACTTTCTTTCCTTGACTTCATGATTGCATTAGGGTTTTTGATTAAATTGTATCAAGACCTCGCCTATATAATAGTTTGTATTTATGATTAATAAATGAACTTTCAAGAAGTAACTTAATTTGTAAGAGAGGTTAGGTTAATTAAGTTTCTTGGTTCATATCAAAGACACTTCACCAGAGTTCTAACAACTTTTCTTTTGAGCCCACTTGATTATGGAACATGCTGTCTTCATATACTTGATTCACCTAAATCAAAACTCATCATCATCTATGCAGTTCCCTGTGATCATCCTTGGCTTGTAACCACCGGTGATCTCAAGCTACATTTCTGTCTTAAATCAAAATCACATGACAAACTACTAGAAAAGAACCGAACATTCCTAACTTACACGTCCCAACTTAAGTTACATGTTCATTATTGTCTTCAAAATAAATAAATAAACAAAAGGATTCGGTACAAATCGAACTCCGGTTAAGGATTAATATCAACACTAAACCGTCGTCTTACAAACATTACTATTACTTTGGTCAAAACCAAACTCTCAAAACCTCTGAAACCCTATATGTACACACGAACCAACCAACCAAGTTGCATTGTTTTTTCACCAAAACGAGCTACTCTTTCTTCTTCTTTCAACTTTGGCTACATGATGATGAATCTGAGATTGGGTTAGCTTTGAATGATTTGGCAACAGACTTATAAAGATTCTCTTCTTCAAACGGCTTAGAGACATAACCATCCATTCCACTTTTCAAACACTCCTCGTACGTTGCATGGATCACATCAGCAGTCATGGCTAGAATCGGTAAATGCCACTCCAGCTTCGTCTTCTCTTTAGCTTCCTTCTCCAACATCCTTATTTGACGAGTCGCTTCAAACCTAACAACAAAACCAAAAAACTCAAACCGAATCCAAACCAAACCTAATGAGTTTTTAAAAGCCTTACCCGTCCATCTGTGGCATTTGAATATCCATGAAACAAGCATCGAAACTATGTGGAATCTGAAGCAAACCCAAAGCAACTTGACCACTCTCTGCACACACCACCTCTGCTCCAAACTTCTTCAAGGCTCCGGCAGCTACTCTCCTGTTCACCATATTATCATCAACCACAAGAATCTTCTTCCCTGTAAGCAAACTCTTTAGCGTTGCTGGTGATGAACCCTCAGGATGTTGCTGTCTCGTCTTTCTCAACTCAAGAACTTGCTGTAAACACGCGCCGATCATGCTCGCTCTCAACGGTTTCATTATCACCGTATCCGCAAACCCTGCTGATTTTGCTCTGTCGAACTCTGAGTTGGTGATGTTCGTTGCGAAGAGAGCGAGTTTTGGTGTCTTGTGATGCACGTTTCCATTGGTTCTTGAGTTTAGTTGACGTATCTCTGCGTCTATATCTTCAGTTGAGATCCATGAATCTTTCTCTACCAAGATCATATCCAGTTGCAGTTTTGTTGTTCTGCAAGAAGATTAGACCTTTTAGATGGAACCAGTCTTAAAACCGGACCGACCCTATGGTTGAACCAGGTTCTGACCATAAACCGGTCTGGTTCGACTATTAAACTATTATTTTTTTGGTCAAAAAACTATTAAATTATTAAAAATCAATAAAACAACTATATGAACAAAAAAAAACTAATTTATACTTAGGAAAAATTTATATGTAAATTATGTATTATATTTAGTTATTTACTAATATCATTTCTAATTTTATATAAAAAATATATCGAAGCAGGCTTGAACCGGCTGAACAATATTAAACCGTAACCCAAATATCCGGTTTAGCTTCCGGTCCGGTTTTAAAAACATTGGATAAAACCAACACAAATGAATAGAAAAAAAGTGAAGCTTTACTTACCCTGATGGGAGCGCAGAACCGTTTCTTCCAACCGCAGCAGCCGCAGAAACCGCGGTTCTGAGACTCGTCATGACATCAACATTAATACCAAGTCTTTTCATATGGTACCTAGTCACAGCGGCTCTAACAGGCTTAGCATCAACAACAATAGCTCTCATCCCTCTAAAAGTAGAAGGCAGATTCTCAACCGCAGGCTTCTTCAGATGATTACTCACACTACATTTATCACACCTCTCAAACACAGCAGTGAACCAGAACGTGCTTCCAACGTGAGGACGGCTCACGAAACTTATCTGACCACGCATAAGCTCGACAAGACACTTGCTTATACTCAAACCAATCCCAGTGCCTCCATAGGTTCTCGAAGTGGAGCTGTCCGCTTGCATAAACGGCATGAAGACACGGCCTTGTGCAGCTAAAGGGATGCCAATGCCTGTGTCTTCGATGGAGACCATGAGCCTGACGTTAGTGGAGGTGTCGAACTCTGATGATGATGACAGGTCCTCCTCGGAGACTAAGTGTTTGAATGAGTCCCAGCTGTTTCGACCGTCGGCTGCTTCGTAACCGCTCAATGTGTTGTAACTTGAGGGTTTGGAAGCAATAATCATATCTTCAGACGCTCCTCCGTTTAAGGATTCAGCTCCATCTTTTGCTTGTTCTGCGAGATGGACTTTGACAAAGATATGTCCTTTCTCCGTGAACTGTTAGAAAAAGACAACGTCTTGATCAAAACAACAACCTACTTCAACAGGGGACAAGAAAAGGGCTGGGATTTTGTACCGAACCAGAATTTTGGTTAGTTCGGTTTGATTCGGTAGGCTATTTAAAAAAGTTTGATTTTCGGATAGGCAATCGGTTATTTCTATTTTAATAGAATAGACATAACCAAACCATACCAAAAAAAAAAAAAACCTAACTAACCAAATTTCAAACCGAACTAACCGAACGTATCCAAAACTTACAAAATTAAACCGAAAACCAAAACTTCGGTAGGATTTTCAAAAAACTGAACTAACCGAATTAACCGAACTTATCCAAAACTTTTAACAAATTTAAACCAAAATAAAAACTTCGGTAGGATTTTCAAAACCCGACCTGAACTTTATTTCGGGTTAATTCGATAAGATTTGTGTTGAACCGAACTAACCGAAAACCAAACTGCCCAAACCCGAATGCCTAGACCAGAAACATAAGAGAAAAGGAACTAACTTTAACCGAGTTTCCGACAAGGTTTATGATAATCTGTCTGAACCTCCCTGAATCTCCTTTAACAATCTCAGGCACCTTGTCCGAAACAAAAACCGCAAGCTGCCAAATTCACAACCAAAAAAATTAGTAGCAAGAACTTACAAAAGGACTTTCTTTATTACTTGTATCAAAAACACTTTTACCTCAATGCCTTTGTTTCTTGACTCCTCAGAGAATAAAGAAAGAACATCATCTAATATCGAACGAATATCAAAAGGCACAGATTCCAATTCCAGCTTCCCAGCTTCGATCTTAGCACGATCAAGAACCTCATTTATCAACGCAATCAAAGCTTTACCACAAACCTGCGCGGTTTGCGCGTAGTCTCTCTGTGTAGAACTAAGCTCTGTGTCAAGAAGCATAGCAAGCATGCCGAGGATGCCATTCATAGGTGTCCTGATCTCATGAGAGACAGTTGCAAGAAACTGAGATTTCGCCACGTCAGCAGCTTCTGCTCGAACCTTAAGCTCTTGCATTTCGTGGAAGTCATCTTCCACTTTAACTATATGCACAGCTGCACCGTACAGTATGTAACCAACCAAGAAGCCAATAGCAAAGAACAATGGAACCGTTGTGAGTACGTTCAACGGTATCGGCGCCTTTTGAAGATACCTAATGATTCAGACAAAGAAGTCAGTGTTTATTAAATTAAAGATCTTAATGTGTGGTTACTTTACCTGCAAATCATCTTGTGTTTCCTGAAAGGGTCTCCAAAATCAAGCTTGCTTTCATGATAAAGAGATGTGTCACCTTCTTCATCTTGATTCCCATACATGACAAGTGGATCCGATGCATTGGTGATGTCATACACATGCACTACTATTGCTTGGTTACCAGCAAGCTGACCAAGTAAATTCTCAACAAGAGACTCCACATCAAAGGCTCCACCAAGGTACCCTGCAGTGGCTGCAATACGCTCTTGGACGGTCGGGTTTTTAGGAAGAGAAGCAGTGTACACAGGGAAAGTCAACACAACTCCTAGATGATGAGAAGCCAATAACCTAAAAGGACTTGTTAAAACAGCTTTTCCTGTTTCTCTAGCTCTCAAAATGTTCTCACGATCCTCCTGCAAAAGGAAGAAAAGTTTTCAGAAGATATAATTATGGTTACAGAAACAAAGAAGTCTCTGTTGTAATATTATTACCTCGCCTGACATCATGTCGAGTGACTCAAGGTAAGAGACACTGTCTTGAGAGAATATGACAGGAGCATACTCGTCTCTAACAGGTGAAGGCTCTCCTGTGTCCATTGTCTTTATAACCCAATTGTGCTCACTCTCAAACATCTCTCTCTCAGCATTCACAACTTTTTCTGCGTAAGCTACTCCACTTAGCAACGGTCTCTCAAATGCTGTTCTTGCTGTGTATTCCGCAAATGTCCCCTGCCAAAATTTGAATTTTTCAAAAGTCAACCATTCAATCAGTGTTCTAAAAATCTGCATAGGCGATTTTTCAAACCGATTTTTTTTTTAAAATCGGTTTAGATGTTCAAAAAATCGGTCCAGGCGCCTGCCTAAACAGCCTAACCACGGCATAGCGATTTTTAGAACATTGACAATTATAAATCAAAGATGACCAAATCTGAAATTCAACAAAAGGTTTGACCTTTTAATAAGAAAAAACACTGACCTGATCTATAGCAGAAGGATTCTTGTGGTAATGAAAAGTGGAGACGAGAATAGCCAAAGCATGAACATGGTTAACACTAACACTAAACTGATCCTGCAACATCCTGGCTCTCTGATCACACATACTAACCAAAACCTCTTCTCTCCAATTCTTGTTAGTATTATTCATCCACTGATAAATCCCTCTGCTTATAAACCCAACAAAGATGGTCCACAGAATCAAACCCTTTTTCAACAACGCCCGGTGTTTCTGTATGAAAGTTGACCCCTTTTTATTACCACCCACTTGGTCGTTGTTGCTGTTGCTCATCTTCACCGTCACTGAATGCTGCATCTTGGCGAAACCCATTAACCCAGACCGCCAAAAATCGATCTTTCTGGGCTTTTCTGGTAAATCTATAGGACCCAGATGGTAAAAATCGTTGCTTTGGGTTGTTGTTAGCTCCTTTTCTTCAGGTTCTTCTTGATGATGGTTGTTGTTGAGTGCCCAGTTCATATCTGAGCTACAAAAACAATGGAGACAAATGAATGTTAGTGAGTGGCTTGAGCATTCATATAACATAACAAGCATGCCTAGTGGTATGATTAGAGCTTACCATAAGCATTGTTTTGCGTGATTATCAATATATTAACGAAATAAGACCAAAAAGACAGGTTTTTTTTTTGGGAATTCAAGAAACTTTTTCTCAAACGCATGGGTGTCTCAAAAGAAGGAACTTTGCTCAGTTTCCGAAGGTTTTCTACAGAGAAGGAATTAGTTTAAAAAAAAAATTTAAAGAAATGGGGGTTTTCTGCTTAATTAAATGTCAGAGAAATGATTAAACAAGACATTAATCATAAGGTTCTTTACAGGCGTGAAATGTTTAGTTGATGTTTCTTCTCGGAAACAAGTTCACAACTATGTTCACTGTCTTAAATCCACACAAACAAAAAAAAAAACAAAAGCTTTGACTAAAGAAAGAACACATACAACAGCACAGAAGAACAACGAAGCACGGAAAATTAAAAAATAAAAATAAAGCCGAAAATTTCGAGATGCGCACATGGAGGAGAAGGACCAGAAAGTTGCTGAATTTTTTTAAAAAAATAAACAGAAAAAAAATAATTGATTTTGGTTACCTGTGATGAGTTGTGAAAGGATTGAACATTGCATTATTAAACCCTGAATGTTTTTTTCATGACTCTCTTAACATATTCAAAGCTACTCCATTTCTAGCTCTTCTCTTCTTCTTGTTTCCTCTTTCTTCTTATCTTTTTTTTTTCTTTGGGGAGATTTGTTGCTTTTTAAAGTAAAAAAAAATGAATCGAATTTTATAGATTTTCGGCAGATACGTTTTTCTCTCTCTCTCTCTGCGTCTATATCAGTTGTTTTGCTCTGAACTCCTTTTTCTATTTTTTTTTTTTATCTTTCTCACTCTCTTCTGTAGCTCTTTTGTGCTTTCTCTATCTCTCTCTACTAACTTGAGTCCAACTTTGAAGAGGAAAAGTTTTGGACTTTTTTCTTAATGGCTCATGATTTGATCCAACAAAAGCAGTATCTCCCTCAAAACAATTATCGTGAATGTAATTAACTATTGCGACACTGGACTTGTATTATTAATTACAGTGTATATAACTAAGTACTATTAGGTAGGTTACTTCGTTTATGGAGTAATCTTGTCCATTACTCTATTTTGGAGTTGAACTTTTTTATTTATATAATAGTCCTTTAAGTTTGAATGTTTTTATTTCATATTTAAATAATATTTAAAATAATATAATAATATTAACAATAATATCTTACAAAATATTATTTAATAAATTTATCGAAAAGAT
>JABAYD010009865.1:0-14407 GCA_014822095.1 Diplotaxis tenuifolia
TTCGTGAACTACTTCTGCTTTGCTACATCTCCGTCTTGTCTCTACATCAACAATGTGAACTTAGCGGAGTACAAAGTGATGCTCCAAATTACAGATCATGTGAACTTAGCTGAGTACAAAGTGATGCTCTGCGATGGTGACAGATGGCAGTAGAAGTTGAGGAGTGGTTTGTTCAACTCTCTCCTTCGTAAATTATTTGATCAAGCATTTTTGTGCAAGCCAAAGCCCTAGCAAGTGGAATAATCCTCATTACAAACAAAGGTCGATATATTTCCTTTTTATTCGTAAGACTTTCTCTTTATATATACAAGTTTTATGTCTAAATGTAGAAGAATCTAAGAAAGTAGAGGAACATAGGATCTGGGAACATAGGACCTTAGGGGGTCAAGAGCTCAGGTATGCCAACGGTGGCCACATAGTATAGCCATGTGATGAAATGGCCAAGCTACAGCACCAGAAGATTTATTTGAAGAAAAAAAGAACAGACGGATAAGAAGAGTGGACAACAAAAGATTATGTGACTTTTACGATCTCATTAACGCACTCAAAAACTAAAAGCACATAAATATGTGTCTTGCTTCCTTTTTCTTTTCTCTTTATGGATTTTTGCTATTCTTGCAATTAGATTTTTAGGTCTACTGTTAGTTCATTGAGGGACCTATCCTATGATTTCTAGTATTGATGGATTGATGTATAAAGAAAAGAAAAAATAATTTATTTCATGAAACATATATATAAATGAGACAGAAATAACTTTATTTTACCTATTATTTATAACGCTAAGTATCAAAAAAGGCAAAACGCTCTCTCTTGACGACGGCGAAGGCGATGCTTGCAATCTAGGGTTTATGGAAATTCGACGGTGGGATCCGGGGCTAAGGAGGGGAAAAAAGAGTAAAGTGGCTTCGGGGTTTGATGGAGGGAAGGTTGAGTAGATGGAGGAGTGTAAATCGGGGAAAGATGAATCTTTTGGATTGATGAGAATCGGATCTTCTGGATTGATGGGAGGGATGTATGGGCGATGGAGTTTAGGAAACAATATCGGTGGTGTATCCAGCTTGTATCAAGGCGAAAATAGCATTGATAGCGATGGATACATGATATCGCAATCGATATCGATTTTGGTCAGACTCGAGACCAAATCTAGATATCGAGAAGGTATTACCAGTTTATTCCTTAATATAAATCTTTTCGTAATCATACTGGGATGCGAAAGAAGGAAATATGGGGATCAATGGGATCGTTATGGTGATTACTGGGATCTTTTAAATCTCATTTTGAGTTATTGGAATGTGATTTTGGAAATCTATCAAGAGGATTTGGGCGTTAATGGGATAGATTTCACTGGGCAACAGAGGGTTTTGGGGTTGTACTATAAAACTATTGGTGAAGACTCGTGCTTTAGTATAAAAGCATCTTTGAGTCTAATTTCCTTTCCTCGAGCTAAACTTGTTTCTTTATTGGTTTCACCATGATGCAGAGCCAGCTTATCGGGAGTTCTGGAGATTCGAGTAATGCCGAAGGGGCAAGGAAGAGGTTGAGAATCACGGTCCCACATTTTGACAATTCGACTATCATTAAAGCCTATGCAAGAACGGTGGTAGGAAGGTGCATGAACCCAGTGGAACAAGAGATGGCAGCTCTACTCACCAAACTTCCAAAGATTTGGAACTTGGAAGATAAAGTTGTGGGGATAGACTTAGGGTTTGGGAAATTTCAGTTTGACTTTGAGTCAGAGGAGGATATAGAGGCGGTGTTGAGTCTACAGCCATACCACTTTGAGTATTGGATGTGGCTTTGGGTCGGTGGCAACCAAACAAACCCCAGCAGTATCCTTCGGAGATCACTTTCTGGGTCAGAGTGATTGGTGTTCCTATGGATTTCAGGAATGTGCCCATCTATGAAAGCATAGGCAACGCGATTGGGAGGACGCTCAAGGTAGATTTGGAGCACAAAAGGATACAAGTGGTGATAGATACGGCTCAAAAACTATTTTTTGAGACCACTATGGACTTTAAGGGGGGAGAGTATTATGACTACGTTGAAGCCCCGGTTTCTCTGAGGTATGAAAGGTTATTCGGCTATTGTCTCCATTGCTTCAGCCTTTGTCACAAGAAAGAGGCATGTCCAAAGCTAAAGAAGGATTCTTTGAAGAATAATGAGACCCGAGACGGTAGAGTCGGCTTTAATGGAAGACACGAGGATGGGGAATATGAGGAGAGGGCTAGAAGCTACAAAGGGGTGGTGGTTAATGGGAATGGAAATAGTATACAGCAGAGTAAATCCAAAGATGGCAGAGATTACCATGGGAAAGGCAAAGGGAAAGCAGTGGAGGTGCAGGAAGCTAGAGGGAGAAAGACAACAGAGAAAGGATCAAGATATCACAGCTCCTCTCAGTCACATCATGGAGAGGGAGAAAGTTCGAGGTACAGGAAAATCACTCGAGAAGATTCAAGAGCAGTGATCAAAGACAACCGGCCTCATAAGGTTACAGAGGCCTTACACATACTAGAGTGACAAATTTGTGAGCAGGGAGAAGGGCCAGAGGAGGGGGAGGTTCAGAGGGTTCCGGAAAGCAGCCAACCATCGCTAGAGTTTCAGGAAGCTTTGAGGAACACACAAGCTCCAGGAACACAAGCTGTGATCGATCCAACAGAAGAAGTAAAAGGATTGACTCTAGTATCGGAGTTGAAAGAGGCCAAGGATGATCATGCTAAAGAGGATATGGATATGGAGGAGATCCGAGCATGTCTTTTGGCGAAGGGAATAGATATGGACTCTGAAGAGTTCTTGAAGGGAGGCTTAGAGGATAACATTGAAGAGATGCTTCAGGAATATTCGGAGGATGTACTGGAGAAAGCGGAGGAAACAGAGGGAGGGGAGACTCGCATGGAGGTAGAGGAACAAAATGTGATGGGAGAGGATAAGGAGGAGCCGGAGGAGGAGTAAGGTAAAGTCAAGGGAACACGCAGAAGACTTGTCAAACCTTCGAGCAACATGTTGAGTAGTAACAAAATGCGTGCTGCCGCGACTATCATGTTATCTACTCGCAAAAAGAATGGGGCAAAAGGAAGCACACGCCAGGGAGATAGCAACAGAACAATGGAGGGGAAGGGAGTTCTCAATCCGTCGATCAACAGCAAAAAGAACTAGGATATGAATCATATCACACAGGACGTGAGAAGTACCTTTTGGGAGGGGGTTGTGGAATTGTTTTTTGTTTCTGTTTCTTTAAGTTTCTGTTTCTGGCTTTTCAGTTTAGTTCAGGGTATTATGTTGGCATTAAGCTAGCTTGTTCTAGGTCTTATTGGTCTGATGTTATATCTTTTTCGTTTGTGTTTTGGAATAATAAAGGAATTGTTTTGTGGTGTTACTGGTTCTTATGGAAAAGCGAGGGTCAGAGTGGGACAATTTCTTTTAAATGTTTAGTTGTTGCTTCTGGAAATGAAATGGAAGACACATGGGGAGGGTCATGGGACCTTGTATAGGAGAAAGGAATATGGTAAGTGGTTTAATGGTCCTTTAGGATGGATGGGGATCGGAGTTGTGCGGATGTTTAGTAGGTTTTTGGTACGGATTTTGGTCTCTTTAAACCATTATCTCGGTTGGAATAGGAGTGCTGGCAATGATATGGTTTTTATAAGGATGCTCGTGGGAGGGGATGAGGATTGCTGGTTGGAGGCTATAAGTCATGGTTTACGTTTTCTTACAAAACCGTGGGATCCTTCAGATCAAGTAAGGGTTGGGCCTCAATTGAGGATATGGGCTGGCTCCAATTTGGGAAAAAACCGGGATGATAAACGGCAGGATGGGCTCAAGTTTACAACAATGGAGTGGAGTCATGGCAGGAGCTGTAGGCACGTACCTTGGTCGATAGGAGAGTGGTGGAGATTTTGTTGCTCTATTATGGCTGAAACCGAAGAACTGAGGTTGAGAGTTGAGGAAGCCATCAGCCAAGCAGAAAATTCTTCATGGGAACGGTTGGGAGTCTTTTTTGGAGTGGGGTATGAAAGATTTGGAGGTTCATTAACTCCATATTTCTGTGACTCTTTCGGAGTTATTTTTTCAAAGTTTTTGATATGAGAGTCTTAAGCTGGAATTGTAGAGGAGCCGGAAGTAAATGGACAGTTAGCTATTTACGGAAAATATGGCATAAAAATAAACCAGATTTTCTTTTTCTGTCGGAAACAAAGCAAGATCTTGCATTCGTTCAAGGCTTTCAAGTTCATTTTGGATTTGATAAATTGGTTACGGTGGATCCGGTGGGAAGGAGTGGAGGTCTGTCTCTTTTCTATAATGATGAATACCAAGTTAAAGTTCTTTATTCGAGTAATCGCATGATAGATGTGGAGGCCGTGGCATTGGGCAAAAAGGTTTTTATGACCTTTGTATATGGGGATCCAGTTCAGGATTTAAGGGAACAAGTTTGAGAACATTTAACCAGGTATGGGATAGCAAGATCGGACCCATGGTTTATTATAGGTGATTTAAACGAGATCACGGGAAACCACGAAAAGGAAGGTGGTGCGGTACGAGATTTAGCATCTTTTGTTCCATTTAATAACATGATCCGGAATAGTGGGTTGATCGAATTTCCTGCTCGAGGGAATAAGATGTCTTGGCAAGGACGACGAGGGAAAGGGAAATGAGCGGTAATAGTACGATGCAGATTAGATCGAGCCTTGGCCAATCAAGAATGGCACACTGCATTTCCATGCTCTTACACGGAATATTTGGGGATGGTGAGTTCGGACCATAGACCGGTGGCGGCCTTTATGGAAGATAAAATTCAAAAAAGAAAAGGACAATTCCGGTTTGACAAAAGATGGATAGGGCAGGAAGGTCTTATGGACTCAATTATTGATGGTTGGACAGGGAATAGCGCCGGTGTTACTGGGGACCTAGTATCCAAAATAAGTAAGTGTAGACATGATATAGCAAAATGGAGGAACAATAAGGAAAAAATTCAAGATCTTCAACGGGATTTGGAAGTTGAACAAATGGATAACAATAAAACCCAGGAGGAAATACTGGATGTATCACGGAAACTTCAGGAGGCATACAAGGATGAGGAGGAATACTGGTACCAGAAGAGCCGAAATAAGTGGTATTCATCGGGAGATCTGAATACTAAATTTTATCATGCTTTGACGAAACAAAGACGGGTGCGGAATATGATTGTGGGGTTATATGATGAATTGGATAATTGGGTTACCGAAGAGATGGGGGTGGAAAAAGTCGTCGTTGAGTATTTTGAGAATTTATTCACTTCGACTTCCCCATCGGACTTTGACAATTTTTTTTGGCGGAAATTCCTTTGCACATTACTCCTCAAATGAATCACAGGTTGTTGCGGAGGGCGACAGAAGAGGAAATTAAGCAAACTTTGTTTATGATGCATCCTGAAAAAGAACCAGGGCGGATGGGATGACAGCCCTCTTTTTTCAGCATTCTTTGCACATAATTAAAAACAACTTAGGTGGAGTTAGTGAATAATTTTTTGGAAACAGGTGATTTGGATGCCCGACTCAATGAGACTCATATTTGTATGATTCCCAAAACGGAGCGTCCCACAAGGATGACGGAGCTTAGACCGATAAGTCTCTATAATGTGGGATATAAACTTATATCTAAGGTATTATGCCAAAGGCTTAAAGGCTGCTTACCGAGGTTGATATCAGAGACACAATCAGCGTTTGTCCCTGGACATTTGATTTCGGATAATATTTTAATAGCTCAGGAGATGTTCCATGTATTACGGGCTAATAAGGCTTGCCAGGGGAAATACATGGCAATAAAAACGGATATGAGTAAAGCATACGATCGAGTAGAATGGAATTTTATACAAGCTTTACTAAATAAAATGGGTTTTGATCCCCACTGGACAAAGCTTATGATGGAGTGCATTCAGTCCGTGCAGTACAGGGTATTGATCAATGGTCAGCCAAAAGGGTGTATCATTCCACAGAGAGGTCTGCGCCAGGGAGATCCTCTCTCGCCATACTTATTTATCTTGTGTATAGAGGCCTTGATAGCAAATATCAAGAGGGCGGAGTATCAGAAAAGACTAACGGGAATGAAGGTGGCGAGGGCGTGTCCGACTATTTCTCATCTTCTTTTTGCGGATGATAGTCTTTTCTTTTGTAAGGTACAGGCGGACGAGTGTCACACGATTCTCACAATACTTAAAGAGTATGAGGAGGTATCATGGCAATTGATTAATTTTCAGAAATCATCAATTCAATTCGGACACAAAATTGGGGAGGAGACTCGACAAGAGCTGAGGGATATACTTGGAATTAAGAATTTAGGAGGCATGGGGACATACCTGGGGCTTCCAGAGAGTCTGGCCGGCTCTAAAATTAAGGTGTTTGGATTTGTACAGGAAAGATTAAACAAGCGAGTCAATGGTTGGACATTTCGGTATTTTACAAAAGGGGGGAATGAAGTGATAATTAAATCTGTGGTCACCGCCTTACCAAACCATGTGATGTCATGCTACAGACTGCCTAAAGCTACTACCAAGAAGCTTACGGGGGCTGTAGCCAAATTCTGGTGGAGTGCTGGAGGGAATACGAGAGGAATGCATTGGAAATCCTGGGATAAACTTTGTCTGGCTAAAGAAGATGGAGGTTTAGGCTTTAAGGATATCGAGGATTTTAATACAGCCATGCTGGGTAAACAGTTATGGCGGCTTATAGAGAAACCAAATACTTTGTTTTCTCGTGTTTTTAAAGGAAAGTACTATAGGAACGCGAATCCTCTCGAACCGATCCGATCATATTCCCCATCTTATGGATGGAGAAGTATGATATCTGCTAGATCTCTGGTTAGCAAAGGACTAATCAAAAGGGTGGGATCAGGATCTTCCATCTCTGTATGGAATGACCCCTGGCTCCCAACCACTCGCCCGAGACCAGCAAACAAAAACTTATTTAATTTCTCCCCGGAATTGACAGTGGACTCACTCATCAATGCAAACACGAGGACTTGGAACATGCCAATAATTAGGGCTCTAGTAGACCCTCAAGATGTGGCAATAATTGAGAGCATACCTCTATGCAGAACCCAAATAGAGGACATGAATGGCTGGCATTTCACTAAGAATGGAAAATATACGGTTCAGTCGGGCTATCAGGTAGAGAGGGTGTATCCGGATAAGGGAAGACCAATGGAAACTCAAGGACCTACAGTGAACGAATTGAAATCGTTTTGCTGGAAAGTTAGGTACCCTCCTAAGATTAAACATTTCTTGTGGCAATTATTATCGGGTTGCATTGCAGTACGACAAAACTTGTGGGCAAGAGGGATAAGAGGTGACACTGGGTGTGATAGATGTGGAGCAGCGGAGGAAACAATCAATCATGTATTTTTTTAATGTCCTCCTACACGTCAAATATGGGCACTATCCACCATCCCCTCCAATCCGGCAATTTTTCCTATGGGAACTTTGTTCGCAAACATGGATCATTTATTTTGGAGAGTTATACCAAGAATGGAAGATCATCACTTCGCATGGATTTTATGGTATATATGGAAGACCCGAAACAGCAAAATCTTCAGTAATTTGGATATTGAGCCAATGGATACGCTTCGACTGGCAGAAACAGAAGCAACCTTATGGAGTGAGGCACAAACGAAGAGGGAACAACAGGATATTCAACCGGCAATCACTGCCCTTCCGGTCATTCCGGGGCGCTGGTGTTTTGTGGATGGTTCATGGAAAGCAAATGACACTTTTGATGGACAAGGGTGGTATAGTACTTTGGAAGGATTTGTGGGGCTCATGGGTGCAAGGAATGTCAGAGGAAGTATATCACCTCTCCATTCGGAGATGGAGGCACTCATATGGGCAATGGAAAGTATGAGGAATTTACGTCAATATCAGGTTACCTTTGCAACAGATTGTTCTCAATTGGTGAAGATGGTTTCGGAACCAGAAGAGTGGCCAGCTTTTGCAAGTTATCTCCCGGATATCAGGACGCTTAGAGAAAGTTTCAACAGCGCAAATATTATCAATGTACCACGGACACTGAATTCAAGGGCGGATAGTCTAGCACGCAGTGCCAGGACCCAGACGTCTTTCGTTGTTCACATGGATACAGAGCTTCCGGTCTGGTTCACAGGGTCTACATGAGTCTGTAATTTTGATGTCAAAAAAAAAAATTTATAACGCTATTGTATTCAATCGTAGTGTTTTAAAGAATTATTAAACTAATTCTTTATATTTAAATTAAATTAAAAGTTGAGAGAAACTAAGTATTACAATTTAAAATATTATAATAACTAAGCATCATAGAATTTCAAAAAATGAATATTAAAATTGTTATGAAATTTATGAAAATAAAAAGATATTAGACATTTAAAGTGTAGTTATTATTGGTTACCCCAGTACCCTTATAAATCATGGTAATAGGATAAGACAAAACAATTAAAAAAAGAAGTTAAAAAGTAATCATATAGAATGGAGACTAAGACAATTTTCATGGCATTTTTCATAATCAGCACTCTAGTATCATATGTGTATCCATGTTTGGGAAAATAAGATGTTGACGATGAGCCACTGGTCATTCCCGATCGTGATATTGATACTTTGGATACGATATCTCCAGCTTCGCAAGATTACAATATTCACATGCAAACGTATCTCGAGGCCTGCGCTGACAAGATGGAGCACAGTGGTATTTTAAAATTTAATGACGATGTTCTTAGAGAGATTCTTACGAATAAACCTGTTTCAAGAGAGTGTTGTCTAAAGATAGTAAGAGCTGGAAAAGAATGATACATGGAGATTAGAAAGTTCATGTTTCGATTGTATCAACTCAAACGCTTTTCTTCTCAAGTTTCTTTCAAAACCAATGAGGTTTGGAAAGATGTTCTGTTGAAACTGAAAATCCTTCATCATCTCATGATGATGTGATTTAGTTATCTTGATTGAATATTTTGTTATGTTATATGATTTATCATGAAATAATGGTTTGGTGTACAAAGATGGAATGATCCATGGTTCTTAGAGAGATTCTTACGAATAAACCTGTTTCAAGAGAGTGTTGTCTAAAGATAGTAAGAGCTGGAAAAGAATGATACATGGAGATTAGAAAGTTCATGTTTCGATTGTATCAACTCAAACGCTTTTCTTCTCAAGTTTCTTTCAAAACCAATGAGGTTTGGAAAGATGTTCTGTTGAAACTGAAAGTCCTTCATCATCTCATGATGATGTGATTTAGTTATCTTGATTGAATATTTTGTTATGTTATATGATTTATTATGAAATAATGGTTTTGTATACAGAGATGGAATGATCCATGGCTCCCAACCACTTGCCCAAGACCAGCAAATGAAAATCAACATGACTTATATCTGGATCTCACAATGGCTTCCCAATAGCAATATGCGAAGTTGAAATATGCAGGATATTCGGGATTTAGTGGACCCCCAGGATGTGAAAATCATTGAGAGTATACCTCTTAGTAGATTTCACATGGAGGATAGAGATGGATGTCATTTCACTCGAAATGGAAAATACATAGTTAAGTCAGGATATCAGGTTGAACGAGTGTATCCAGACAAAGGAAAACCGCCGGAAGTGTAGGGACCCACAATAAATCTATTGAAAGCTTTTTGCTGGAAGCTATGGTACCCTCCTAAGATGAACACTTTCTATGGCAATTATTATCGGGTTGTATTGCTGTGAAGAAAAATCTACAAACAAGAGGGATGCATGGTGATATAGGTTGTGACATGGTAAATCATGTCTTCTTTGAATGCCCACCAGCACGTCAAGTCTGGGCATTATCAAAGATCTCCTCCAATCCGACTAGTTTCCTACGGACTCTCTTTTTACGAATGTGGATCATCTGTTTTGGCAGGTTTTACCTAAAATGGATGATCACCATTTCACATGGATATTGTGGTATCTTTGGAAAAGGCGAAATAATAAAACTTTCAGTAATTTGGACGTTGACCCACTGGACACGCTTAAACTGGCAGAGACAGAGTCAATCCTCTGGATGGAGGCTCAAATGGCAAGAACTCAGACTGCAGTACAACAAGGAGAAGTTATGACTATACCTGCAATACCAGGACGCTGGTGTTATATAGATGGTTTCATGAAAGATAAGGAGGTTTTAGTTGGTCAAGGTTGGTATAGTACGCTCGAGGGTTATGTGGGTTTAATGGGAGCAAGAAATGTTCGAGTCAGCATGTCACCTTTACATTCAGAGGTGTAAGCACTTATTTGGGCAATGGAAAGTGTGAGGAATTTACGTCAATATCACGTCACATTTGCAACGAATTGTTCTCAATTGGTGAATATAGTTTCGGAATTGGCCAGCATTTGCAAATATCTGGAGGATATCAAGACGTTGAAAGGGAGTTTTAATAGCTCAACAATTATCTATGTACCAAGAACGCTGAACTCATGGGCGGATAGTCTAGCAAGCAGTGCCAGGAAACAATCGTCCTTCGTCGTTCACTTGAATACTGAGCTACCAGTTTGGTTCGCAGAGTCAATACGAGTATGTTTGTTGATGTAAAAAACTGGTTTGGTATACGCTTCTAATGAGGTTTTGAACAGATGTTCCTTTTCCTAACTCTAATGTGGTATAATAAAAAATTTAATGTGATATTTGGGGTTGTTCTAACTAGTATATGCTTAACATAGTTTTTTTGTTATCATGTATAAAACACAATTGCACATGAATCTTGTAAACAAAATCTTGTATTTCTTTCTTTGTAACTCGAACAAATTATGTTGTTAGAAAATCAAGTAAATTTAGAAAAACAAATAAACAGTGAGAGAACTATATAGGCCAAAAAAGGCAACTTTCATTTTTCGTGAAACAAAAACGTTAATCTCACATTTATGATCCTAACCAAGACCTAATATGAAAATTCCTGATAAAGATTGGTGAATTAATTATCTAAAGCTCTTTTACAATGTTTTTCATGAAACATACAACTTCTTTGTTTTTCTAGGTACATGTCATCTCTTCTTTTTTAATAATCCACATATAGAATGAAATCATTTCTGTGTTCATAGGATCAAAATATAGATTCTCATGAGGAGACTGATCAAAGGGACCAGTACTTGATCAAAGGGACAATATGCTTATGCTTAAAGGCCTAATACTAAATATTAGAAGAGCATCATATTTCAACAGTTCAGAAACTTTTATTCAACTATAATCAGTAAAAACTCAGATGAACATAAACTCAGAGGGATCGACAAACCAAGAGAAAATATTTTATAATTTTCTATGTTCTTGGTGTTCATGAAGTGATAAATAATAAAAGAAGAGAGTTCAAAAGAGTCTAGAAGATATCAAAAAACTTCAAAAGTAAATAATAACTCTGTGAACAATAATTTAGTGAACAGTAGATCTAGTTGTTTTGGTTGCCCTAGAAAGATAAACCTACTAATAATATTGTAGTCACCATTGTAGACATTAAGCAGATCATTTTTCCTCATTCTATTTTTCTCTCTATTGAAATATATCATCCCTCTCTCTATTGTTCTTGCAAGTTCTCCATGTTCTTCATTTAAACTCTCATAATTCTATCAAATCTCATATGATATCAGAGCATTCAGCTCGTGAGACCTTATTCTCATCACTTCCTTCATTACTTCCGCAAATCTTGTTTCTCTTATTCGGATTTTTCGTTTCTCTTTTTGAAATTTTTTGTTCATCCACTAGTTACTAATTGTTCGAAAATGGAAAACTCAAAGGTGATGATTCCAGTTATTCTCAAGGGAGTTATCTTTTGTGATCAAGAGTTCTATAAGAGGAAAATCAATATGGTTATATGTATCAAATGACAAACCTTCAAAGAAAACTTGCCTAGGAGAGCATGGTAAAGAAGTGGTACTGGTTGGCGATGGAAAATGGGATCAGGAGGATCTCATGGTGTTGTCTTTCATTGAAAGTAGTCTTTGGCAGGAAAACACGTTTTTTGCGGTTTGGCTGGAAAAGGCGTTTTTGCGGGAAAACATGTTTTTTGCGGTTTTGGCGGGAAAACGATTTTTTTGTGGTTTTGGCGAGAATTTTTTTTTTTGCGGTTTTAGCGGGAAAACACATTTTGGCGAGAAACATATTTTGCGGTTTTGGCGGGAAAACGCATTTTTACGATTTTAGCGGGAAAAGCGTTTTTGCGGTTTTGGCGAGAAAACATGTTTTTGCAGTTTTAGCGTGAAAACACGTTTTAGCGGTTTTGGCGGAAAAACGCATTTTTGCGGTTTTGGCAGGAAAACGTGTTTTTGAGGTTTTGAGGGGAAAACGTGTTTTTGCGGAAAAACATGTTTTTGCGGAAAAACGCGTTTTTTGGTTTTGGCGGAAAAACGTAATTTTGTGATTTTGGCAGGACAATGTGTTTTGGCGGGAAAACGTGTTTTTGCAGTTTTGGCGGAATATGTGTTTTTGCGGTTTTGGAGGGAAAATGTGTTTTTGTGGTTTGGCGGAAAACATGTTTTTGCGGTTTTGCCGGGAAAACGTTTTTTTTTGTTTTGACGGAAAAACGCTTTTTTGCGATTTTTTGGTTTGACGGAAAAATGTATTTTTTAGTTTTGACAGAAAATTGTGTTATGAAGTTTTAAGTTTTTTTGCATGTGACAAAATGATATTATGTATAGATTTGTAATTTGTGAATTACCTTAGGGGTATAATAGACATTATACCATTTTGAATGAACCATCTCCATCCAGATGGTCCAAATTGGTTCAGCCGGATGGACTTCAAAATTAAGCCTAAATTTTTGAAAATCATCTAGATGATCCATCTGGATAAATTGCACTTTTAATGTATAAACGAACAAAACTCTCATCTCCATCCAGATGACTCATCTAGATGGAGAAACGAACATGCCCTTAAGAGTTATGGAAAACTCTTCAGAAGGTATATAACAACATTTAAAATATGAGTTGGTTGTTTAAAGTTAAGAGAGCTATCGATACCCTCCATCAACAAGACACATATTTCAACAAGCATGTTGGCAAGTTCAGGGCCTTGTGGGTTGAGTGGAGTTGTTGAGACCGTGTACTGCTGAGCTTAGTGTTCTGAATGAGAGGCGTGAGCAAGACAAGGTATTTGCAGTGCTTCTCACTCTATACTAAGGTTAGATTGACCTGATCAAGCACATGTTAAAGGCAGAGAAGTTACCAACTTTAGAAGAAGTGTATGCTCAAATCCATAAGGATCAAGGTTCAGTGGGTCTTTTTGGAGGCAAAGGAGAACTGGTGTTGGCAAATCAAGTCGAGGGTGTTGCAAACAAGGACGCCTACAAACCTGAAGAAAATATGATATGGGTTTGTGATCATTGCAAAAAGGGCCATGACAAAGACAAATGCTGGATACTACACCCTTATCTAAAGCCTCAAAAGTTCACAACACCATACAATGATGCAAGGGCACACTTCTCTCATGAAATGAGTCCAGCAGTTACCCTACCTTTTGACCACTCAAGATGAAACCATCAAGAGGTATGACCTCGATGTTATCATCAAAACCCTCAAAAAAAAAAAAAACTCTGGTAACAATTCTGGTATCTCTTCAAATGCTTCAATTTGTGATATTTTGCAATAACTAGTTCTAGATTGAAAAAATCTTAAGTTATAGACTCTGGAGCCAATTAACATATGATCAGTGATCTAAATTTTATTAGTAACATAGTCCCTGCTTTAGAAAACATCATAATAGCTAATGGAGAAAGAATACAAATTAAAGGAATAGGTGATCTTAGGTTGTTTGATAAAGAATCTAAAGCTTTCTATACGGCTACTTTCACCTTAAACTTTTTTTTTTAAAAAGAGCAACTACTGATTTAAATTGCAATGCTATCTTCACCTGTTGATGTCTATTTTGCAAGATATTGACTCTAGTAAGTTGCTTGGAAAAAAGGTGTAACCAAATTAGTAGCCTCCACCACATTGGAGTATATGTCCTTATAAATTGTTCATTAATCTTTGTGAGTATCCTTGTGTCATTAAGCCATGCTTGAGTGTTTATAAGAAGGAACATGAACACTTCTCCTTTATCTCACGGTTTTCTCACAAGATCTTATTCATCACTGGTTTATCTGATGGCGTTTCTATATGGCCAATACGCCCATCACTCTTTATATACTCTAACCCCACGGTTTCTTTTTATCTTTATGAGTACTCTTACGTGGGTTCATGATCCTCGCTTATATCTTTATGATCAAGTGCTACTTATCTTGCGCATTCTTATATGTAAATACATCATTGGTATCGATACCCTTTCTGCGTTCCATTGTATTCCAGACATGATCCAATCGATTTGAGATCTTGTTATCTAGGACCTTCAATACCTAGCAGCTTGGCGTCCCAAGCTACATGGTCTGGTACCTTAGATGTTTCAGCTGGCCAGCCTTATCTCTATGTCTGGTCTGGTTT
>JABAYD010009870.1:0-21776 GCA_014822095.1 Diplotaxis tenuifolia
ACCTTCCATCCTCTCTACACTCAAGATCACACTTTCTCTACGAGTTTCTTATATGTAACTACCAAGAAACAGGTATCAAATGTCTACCATTCTCTAAACGAAAACAACTTCTTCTAACGGTCATGTATTGATCTACCTGAATAGAAGCTCAGCAGGCGGTGACACAGACGACTCGCGGCGGATCGAATATCAACTGAAACAGGAAGAAAGGAGGCAAGTGGTTCCGGCGAGGACTCCAAATAACCCTACGTTCTCTCTTCCGCGGGTTAGGTTTAAACTTTGTTCTCTGTTCTCCACCGTCTCTCTATATAAACCTAATGTAAGTTAGTGTCTCTCTCTGGAACGTCCGCCTCCGCGTCCTCTTGTCTCTCTCTCTCTCCTCTCCGTCTCTTTTTTTCTCTCTCTCCTCCGGATGGTTATTGCGAGGCGCGCCGTTCCTATAACTAACACGCGCTCCCGAAAAGCGCGTGCTACGTTACCGAATTAAAGGCCCATTAACGTAACCCTTAGGCTTCTTATTTTTAGGCCCACCACTTTAATTTTTTTATTTGTAAATTTTTATCTACAGTATATTAAATCTCGAATGAGCTCTGTTCAATGACTTATCATATGTATACCATTCATCATAGCTTCAAAGGGACAATTAACGATAATTTTGCAGATTAAACATTTTTTTTTAATCAGTGTATACAATGGATCTCCAACGTCATATCATGCAAACAGTGAGTATAGTTGATAGTAAACATTGGCCTTCACAATAAAAGCCATGTGAAGACACAAAAGAAAAGGCACTTCTATTACAAAAAGTCTTCCAGAGGGTTTTGATTGTGGTGATATTACAATGTCAGAGGCCAAGAAGAAGACTTTGGCCAAGGATCAAAAGTAGATAATGGTGGAGAGACTTGAGAGACACCATGAGCTTTTGAGTTGAAGACAAAGTAGGACTAAAACAAGGGGCCAGCCGATGAGAAACCAGCTGCTCTAACTTCTTTGAGAGTAGAGGATAACCAGTCTAAGCCTTCATAGAGACCATCACCTTGAAGAGCACATGTGCCTTGTATATGCCATTTCCTGTTCTTGAGTTCTAATAAGCCAAGCCCTTCGCATACTTCCCGGGGAGACATGGCTCCTCTCTGAGGGTTCTCACAGAGTTAGGATGAGTATTGGTAAATGACAAAAATCAAACAGGGAAAACTAAAACTTCAACTTTATACCATGTCTTGTTTGTTTGCAAACACTAGAATGACACTGTTGAGCATGAAGGGGTCTTTTATAATCTCCTGAAGAATAATCAGTAAGCAAGGTTAGAAACTCTGTAGAGAGTAATTTTACCAAAAGCATTGGTCCAGTAATATAACCTGAAATTCTTGCTTAGCTTTACCAATTCTCTCACGGTCCAAGGAGTCTACCACATATATCTGCCACCGCGTAGAACAATTAAAAAAGTCAGAGTATATTCCAGAATAACATGACGAGATCATCTGTCTATAAATTCTCATCTGAAGAACCAGATCCAAGGAACTGAGAATAGCATGGAAACAATGAGAAAAGACTCTATGTTAATAACAATCTGGCTAACACAGAGTGAAGTAGAAGCTATAAAACCTACAAGTCCATCGGTGTTATTGAAGTAATGCCTCCACAAGGGCCTGAGCTTTTCTTGGCCACCAACATCCCAAACTGTGAACATCACATTCTTGTACTGCACTTTCTCCACATTGAAACCTGTGTTAACAAAAAGCATCACAGTACATGACAGAGATAGTGCTAAGTTGTAAAATAAGATACAAAATCTAAATGCTGCTTCAAGCAATCTAACTCACCGATTGTGGGAACTGTTGACAAAACTTCACCTATGTGCAGCTTGTACAGTATCGTTGTCTTCCCAGCCGCATCCAGACCCAACATAACGACCTGGAGAACAACAACAACAAAATCAACAAGAAGAAGACTAAAACATAGCAGTTAAAATTATTGATCATCAACACAACAAAACAAAATCCGGATAACATCTTTCTGCGAGTAGCTTTTGTGCATAGTTTTAATGTCATTAGGTTTTATTCAAACTAGGAATGATCGTTCTAGCTTAGCTATGACCGAACTAACGATCGTAACAAGAGACTGAGCAAAAAAATAAATAAACAGGAGATTAAGAGAAGGAGAGAGTTACCCTCATCTCCTGATTGCCGAAGAAAGTATCGAAAAGCTTGCGAAAAGTTTGACCCATGTCAACCCCCCCCCCCAAAAAAGCTATCTGATCCCTAATTGTACTTTCTATTTTTTCGATTGAAGCTGAAGGAAACAGAGATGATTAAACGAGGAGACGGTTGATTTCCTGGAACACGACGAAGACGAAGATCTTGGATTCCGAGAAAGAAAGAAAGAGGGGGAGAAGGTGCAGGTAGCGTTTTCGTTACGAGGGATTATTCCAGTTGTTTTTAGATTCGGCTTTGGTTTGGTTTGGTTTGATCTCTCCAATTTTAATTGCAACTCGGTTAACAAAAACTAAACCAACTAAGACGGTTTTTTTTTTTTCATCAATCCGAGTAAGAGAACATTTAGCAATGTTGATTTGACCTAAACTATTAACCTAAAGATAATTACATTTTTAGTAGGCCGAACCAAACATTTTAAAAGTTTACTATAAATCATCTAATTAATATACCATTCAAAATATTTCCAATTTTTTATAATACATTAATATAGCGAATAAACAAAATTAATACTTTAAAGTTAATATAAAATTATGTAGGTGCATGATTGTGAATATATTTTCATCATATATATGTTAATTATAAAATTTTAATGAAAATTCATAATGGGTAAACTAATAGTATAAAATATAAAATATTAACGAGAAATATATTTGATAAAGATATGAAAAAAGCAAAACATCGTCAAAATACAAGTAAAATACTAAAATAATAAATTTAAATATAAAATTTTATGAAACGAATCTGATGTAAAGCAGATTAAATCAAATAACTATATATTCTTCAAATATTAAATAATATATTTTTTAAATATTCATGTTTATCTCGGAAATTACAATAATTATTTGAAAGTTTTCTCAAACTTTTCTTGGCACAATCTAAAAGGTTTAGATTTATCAAGATTAATTAAATAATAATACAAAAATATTGGTATGCAAAAATAACATTTTATCACCAAGACCTAAATATTTTTTGAGTATTTAAATGCTTGATATTCGGCTTACTCGCTACTTGACTCGGTTTGGTTTGAAAAGCAAGTACTTGCTCCAATCAAGTCGAGTCGAGTAACAAGTAAACAAGTTTTATTACTCGCAAGTACAAGTCAAGTATCAAGTTCATTTTAATTTTTAACTATTTAGTTTGTTACTTGGTTTATTACTTGTTATTCTTTATTTGTTATTTGTCATATATTACTTGGTTTATTAAATACTTAGTATATATTTCACTTGTTAATTACAATTTATGTATTTTATAAGTGGCCACAATTATTTGTTACTTGTCTCATGTTCTCTACTCGGTTGATACACGATCCTTAAAGTCGAATACTTATTTTGACCAAGACTTGTATCAAATAGTCTATTTAAACCGCTTTCAAATACAAATAAATACAAAATAATAAAATTAAATTAGTTATTTGGCGGCGTTGTTGGTTTATTACTCGTTTTTGTTAATGAACAAATATACATTTACTCAAATCATATTTATATTTCAATTTTTATAACCGAATCAAACATAAGTGATATACTTATATAAACATTTTGGATTTTTTTTTCTTTCTTAATATAATCTATTTCACGAATGAATAAACAGAAAAAATGAAAAAAAAGACATATTATTTGTATATAATAAATTTATTTACCTGTAAATTTTAATTAATTATCAATTAATTTACTAATAATTATCAAGTAATTTGTAGTTTACAAGTAACAAGTAATAAAATAAGCTAAGTAACTTGCAAGTTCATCAATTTTTCGCAAGTATTTGAAACTACAAATACTCGTTTTCAACAAACTAAGTAAAAGTCCAAAATTTGAATACTTGTACATGCCAAGTAGTAAGTATACCGAAAATACCAATGCTTGTGTCCACCCCTATTAATGTATTCATAACAACATATTGCATGTACGTAGTTAACCTATGTAGCTAAGTATAACAAATAAGGTAGATAAATTTGATTTATTAGGAAATTTTGATTATGGTCTGAGCTACTGAAAAGATTTCATTGGTGCTAATAAACCAAATCATCCAAGCTGACAGAGAAATAAATTCCACCCTTCTCTGCTCTATAGTACGAAGCTCTACCAAAAAAACACTGTTTGAAGACTTTGCTATGAGAATAAAAAAAAAATTATGCATTAGTCATCTCGTCTAGAATCTCTTTGGGAGCAATAAGTCCAGGAACGAGAAGCATTCTTTGTCTCTCCTTCTCCAACTTAGCAGCAGCTTCTTCAGCATATAAATCTTTGTTATCCTGAAGAAGAGAAAAAAAAAACCATATCCAACTGAGTTTGAATGAAATGTGGTTTATATAGAAGAGACACCAATCTTTGTAGTTAAACTATAATATGTATATATACCTGTGCAGAAAATTCTTTGGACCGTATAAGGAAGTCTCGTATATTATTCTTAGATATATCACGGTGACTTCTCGACTCATTATAAAGTCTTTTCACAAATTGTGTCACCTCTGATACACTCATGTTGGGGAATGATGAGCTTAGAAACTTGATGGTGTATTCACAAACAAAGGCGGCATTATTTGTACTGATTAGGTATCGATCGTTGAAGCATCCCACAAAGGTTCTGTTAAATAACCGCTCTCTACCTGAAATGTTTTATAATGGACCTCCCTCAAGATCCACAGAAACTAGCAAACGGTAGATTTTAGTGTGTATATATATAATCTTACCAGTGAAAATAGATGATGTAGCACCAACACATGCAACTCGAACTCTGGCTTGTGAAAGGTATCGGTCAATACAGCAATAATTTCTTGCTCGATTTGCATAAAGTATGTCCGGAAGAATTGGTTAGAGAAGTCAGATTTCTGTCACAATCAGAGAGAAAACATGTTATTGATCATGCATATAATGCTCGAATCAATGCATGCTAATTAAAAGTGAAAAACAGTTATGTTTCAAGACCTTAAACTTTGTCAGCAACACCAGTAAGAGTTTAAGCCCAGTTTCAGCGATGTCTCTTTCGGTATGCCTAAACGCCCAGATAACTGAATCCATCAATAGCTTCAGTTGCTGATGAGAGGCCTAAAACAAGAAAATCTCAAGGATTATTAGTGACCAAACGTTAAAAGAAAGAGATGATAGCTCATTACGACAAGGTAAAGACCGGAATCACCAACCTTACGTGACAGCTTTAGCAATGCATGGAAACAATACGTATCAATGGCACGAAGTAACGAGAAAAACTTGAGCCGGTGTTCTGGATAATCTTCAAAATTCTTAGTGATCATCTGCATAAAGATAATAAAAAAAATTGACCCTCTTAATATATTTTATCCCGTCTCTACTTCCATGCCGGCCCTGAAATTGCAGGGGCCTAATTTGAGTTTTAACGATTTTAACTAAAGAAAAATTTTTAAAGGATTCGAAGGTCTAACAATTTTTTTTAGGACCTATGTACATGTAATTTTTTCCAAAAAAATTGGAAGTCCAAAACCGGCCATGCTTCCATAAATAGTAGAAAAATGATATTCCCATGGACCATAGAATCTGTTACCTCCAAAGTGCAATAGAAAACAGATTCAAGTATGCGAGGGACATCATCTTGCATTGCACCCTTGTACATACACAAACACATTTCCATGTTACATTTTGTCTTACAACTTCTCAATCATGCATCGGCAGAGACAAGAACACATACTGGCGTATTATTGTCACAAAAAGTGATAAAACTTCTGATTCTCTTGCATCAGGAACATTTATTGCATAGTCAGCAAGTACTGCATCCATAATTGGTGGAACAAAGTGTTTGCCAATGTGTGGCTTGTTTTCATCTTTGTAGAGAAACGTTTTAATCAACTTCAGTATTTCTCTCTTAACAGACCTGTTTCATCAAACATAATAGATTTATTACTATCAAAGTTTGTAGTACAATAAGGCTTCATCAAGACATGTTATTTTTTTTAATTAAAAGCCGCCCTACCTTAGAAGCTTAACAACAGGTATCCCCGAAGGATCCATGCCACTATCAGCAATGTTGCTTGACACAAGTTCACTACACATTCTGTTGCAGAATAGGAAGAGTAAAGTGAATTATATCACTAAGTTATAAGAAGAATGTAATCATTAATTAGTATTACAAAAACTTACTTGTAAATATTCAGCATATCCAAGAAGATCAATGAGATTTGAAATAAGAAGTGTGTTCCTAGTGAGGTTGCAACTTTTGTATTCGTCTGGAAGATATGAAGCACAGTACGTATCATATCAGGATCTTTGAGTGTATCTACATTCTGACGTGCTTGTCCTATAATCTCTGCCCATTTCTACATTGTAAGAGTAACAAATATTATTAGCAAGCTGTATATATAGAGAACAAAAGCTGAGAAGTGTCTTATTGCTTATTAACAAACCTGATTAGGGAGAGCCATCAACCTCTTAATGTATTCACCCATCTTATGAGGATCTGATTCAGCCTGGATTATACAAGCAACCTGAAGATAAACAGACAGAGAATGAGTTCATAACAAGAAATAGCTTCATATCACCAGTACCAAGAAAGGACTAAAAATACATACAGATTCATAAAAAGTGTGAATCTGACGAGGCTCAAGATCTCCAATAATTGTAGTAAGGCTTGCTAGAAGTTTAGATACAAATGGCTCCTCTTGTCCAACCTAAATGAACACAGATGACCTCACTGTAGATGATAAAGTAAAGAGTTAAACATGTGCATTATAAACTAACAAGTACACACCTGAGCAACAAGCAACATGCACTTGCATTTCTTAACAATCTTTAAGAATGTATCACAAGCCATGTCCTGAAAAAAATGTTAGTTAGGACAGATTTTGTTAGATAAACTAGACAACAAGGAAATAAAAATAACTTATTATCAATATTAACATGTAATTATTGTTGGTACACGGATGGTATTAAAATCAAAGTTCTCAATCAGTCCTATTACCTTAACACCAGGATGAGTCTCATGCATGAAGTCGAACAATTTCTGAACAACCACCGTCAAATAATCCCAGTCGCCCTTTAAGAATCTTGAATACTGTCCAAAAACATACCTGAAACTAATGTGCAAGAAGACAAAAATCAAATACTCAAAAACGAATCATGCATGAAACAAGTTCAAGTTTATCATGGTACGTAGCACGGAGCAAGTGAATCATTTATAGTAAGAAACTCTCATACTAAGTTAGTGCCAATAATCATTTGATAATTTCGATATTAGTGCATTTATAGTGTATAGACAAACTCACATGATGTTGCTGGCGATAACAACTTTATTGTCAGCTCCATTCATTATTCCACAGAAACTTAATAAAGCTTGGATAACTCTCATTACAAATATCTTTTCCTGAATAAAGACATGGAGTTCGAATGGTGGAAACATAATTAGAAGACCATAAATGAATGGGAGGCCAATAAAGAGGACTAGTGACATTAGAAAGATGATGTCAAATACCTAGAGCCAAAAAAGATATTTGTTATTGCATTACAAACTAATTCCTCAATTGTTTTTCATTGAAGATGCGCAGATAGATAGTGAGAGAGAGGAGATTTTACCTGTTTTACGTCCATGGAACCAGAAATAGACCCAATAGCCCAGCACAAAGTGTTCAGATTATTCCATGTCCATTCTTTTTTGTTTATCTGTTTGTTTAGCTTACTCAACATCTTTGCAGGAACAAAAAAAAAGTTGACATCAATAAAGAAAGTTCAGCTAAGCCTTCAAATCATTCCAAAGAATAAGGACAATCTTAGTCCCCTCATATATAGTAAGTACCTGTCTTTCGGTATCATCATGATCTAAGTGTGTGAGGTAGATCAATGTCTCCAGCATTATCTGATAACAGTGTAAAATATTAAATAGCTGAACTGTTAAATCGAGTTTATTTAGTATAACTTTGTTATATATATATATATATATGTTTTTATCTTATAGAAGATAGTAGATATATAAAGTTGGTACCCTATACTGGACAAGAACATCACTATCCTTCATAGTTTCACGGACAATGTTCCCATTTTCATCTTCAACAATTAGCACTTCTTCAGGCTTAGCCATGCGAGTAATCATGAGCCCCCTTAGTTTTGATAGTTGATCAGAGTAAAGTATTTTTGGTGTTGTGACTTTAGGTTCGATGCTATCAACCGTAGGAGGAAGAAAAACCATCTGACAATAGGCAAATCAAGACAGAACTTATAAACAACACAATATATATATATACAAACCCTAAGAGAATATTAAGAAAACATATTCGCAATCCAAAGAGGATTGGAGTTAGTGCAGGTGTGACCTACTCGTTGAGATGACGTAATTATCTCCGAAACTAGTAAATTCCAGTAGCCCGCACAAACCTGTTTCACTCATAACCAAGTAAAACCTGAGACCTAAAATGCAAAAAGAGAAAGAAGTATTAATTAACAAGGGAAAGTCCCACATACCTTGAACACTTCAGTGTCATCAACATATGATATGCTAATGAGATATTCCAGACCAGCAAGTAGGAAGGGAATAGTTTCGGGTGTAGATTCTAGGATATTTAGATGAAACTGCAACATAAAAAACATTAAACACCGCCATATTATGTTTGAAATTCATAAAAAAAAAAAAAGACTAGAAAAAATCAAATGCAAAACCCTCCTTGTTTTGGTTTCAAAAAGAAAGAAAATTACCTTGAAAAACGAAGTAAAAAACAGTGCCAGGTTCTGGATAAAAGCCTAGAGGTAAAGAAGATATACAATCATGCATCACCTCGAAATGTTATATCGTAAAATATAAAATATTTGAACGTAAAAGACTTGCCTGTTCTTCATTATTTCCAGCTGAATATGCCTCTGGAATATTAAAATTAAAAGGAAGCATTTCCTGCAGACATGAAAACAATGTAAGAGCATCGACACAAGAAGACAATGTAAAATAAGAGCAATCTGATAAAGGTAATTAAAGACATATATACGACCAGAGAGAGTTAACCAGCTAAAAATTGAAATATAAATGCAACAAAACTAACAAACACACAAAGACAAGCAGCATTACCTCCAAATGTTCCATGAAAATCATGTACATTTGGACAAATTTGTTTCTGTAGACCTTTCCAACACCAAGAGATGCAACCTGCCACAGAAAACAAGTCATCAGATATAACAACAAAATATAGATATACCAACAAAACCTAGACCGGTCCATAAACCGGCATACCTTTGACAAACATTTAAGAGTGAGATTCCTATATGCCGGCACAGGGAAGAATTTAAGGAGGGTTTCGAGCTGCGAGTTACAAGATCTTCATTGTGAGACTTGTTAAACCTTTTATCACTTATATTCCAAGTATCTATATATTACCAAAGGTGACTCAAAAATATAGTGAACTGGAATCCAAGAAAGAAAGGCATGCAATGTAGATAGGGTTGCACGTATAAGTTCTGGTCTTTGGGAAGCTGAGAGAACATAGAGGCATAACTCGTGAATGAGTCGAAACTCTCTGCACACAAGAAAGTAGATTAACTCAGTAGATTTATCAAAGATATTTGAACATGGTTCATGTTCTTGATTTATACTTTTATTCAAATAAACTCGCCTCTTTAGAGACGCTTTTAGGTCGTTTATCTTTTTCTGAGTCATCTCTCCTCTTGAGAAATCAAAGAGCTCTTCACTTAGGAGCTATGAAAAACAAGGAATGTTATTAATGTACATCACAAACGTTATTAATTCAAAACTCACTAACCATACAAACAATACTTACTTTCAAAATAGCCATGCAATTCTCACATATAGATTCGCTAGTTTTAGCAGCACTAACTAGATCAGGGATAAAGCTTCTCCAGTTTTCCGGCCATTCATGTTTCAAGATCTGTATATAAGCATAAGAAATAAACAAATAGTAAATGCATCATAATAAACAAATAATAACACAACTATTAGCAGGAAACTCTGAAGATACCTGAACCAAGATGACATTTAACTTGTTTGTATAAAGCATTTCCGATCTAAAAGATGCTTCATTACTTGAAAGCTAACACAGTAAATTCATTATCAAAACAACTCAGTTTACTTAACCTTATCATCTTAGTTCTAACATAAAAAAAAAAACTAATTAATACGCTCTTAATTATATATGTACCTGCACAATGATTTCAGAGATGTAATTTTTCCATCACGTTGTTCAACTGGTAATGCATTCCACCTATATTTGATAACACCTTCTAGCACCTGAAAAAATGGAACCCATAAAAACTTTTCCTTGTAGCAACCAGCAAGTAAACCCCACAAAAACAACTTTTATTTGTAAATCTAGGGTATACAAAAGCAAAATATATAGCTTTACCTGAAGGGCAAAATACTTGGTATGCATACTCCTAGTGTTTTGTAGAATGTGAGTCACTTGAAGCCAAGTATCAGGATTGTCTTTCAAATCCCGTAAGATCTTATCCGCAGCAGCTCTCTGTAAGATGTTTTGATCATTAACCCATTTTTTTACGGATCGAAAACTAACACACTGATGCAACCATTTCGATTTTAAATCAAGTAAAGGAAAGATAAAGTAAACTACGACAAAGCTTCAAAAAGAAAAGAAACGACAAGACGCATGTACAGTTTCGATGGAGAACTATAATTAAACGTTCGACTTACTTCTTCCTTAGATCCTGTAGCGTAAAAGGCGTCAACGATGGCATCGAGTAGAGCGACATCCATAGGCTTACTCAAGTCCCTTAACTTCTCAGTGATCATGGCTGGGAAGTTGCGCAAGACAAAACGAAAGAGAGACTCCACACGATACTGAATCAATGGAGGTCAAGAGACGTACGCAAAGAGCTTAAGTGAGGGGGAATGCGAAGGAATACAGATTTGTATATATACTTTTTTTTTTCTTATTATTTTTTGTAAGATTTGTTTTTATATATTTATATATATGTGACATTCAAACATGTACATGTAATTATTAGAAATGTTTACAATAAAATACAATGCATTCATGTAAAATAACTATATGAGTCAATAAATGGTACAGTATTATTAGATTATTTTTTTTGTTTTCTGAATTTTTTTTTTGAAATTTATATTTATATATGTGGCATTCAAAACATGGATTATAAGGAATCTTAGGATAAATACAATGCATTCATGTAAAATAACTAAATAAGTCAATAAATAGTACAGTATATGGATACATTACTTCTACATCTTATAGCTGGCACAATAAGCAAAAAAATATATTTCTTTATATTGCTTGTTTGATAAAAGGTGATAAATGATTTAGATTATTTAAACCTTATATGGCATTCATTCATAGTTTCTGTATATAATAACAATTTTATTAGTTATAGTATTTTTTCTCTTTATATTAAAGTAATATTTTAAAAATGTGTATACTATGATATTTCTTGTCATGTTTGTGAGTTTGTAGTGAAAAGCTATAAAAACATAAGTAAATTTTGACTTTGTTTTTTTTAAATAAATGTTAGGTGATTAATTTTTTCATTTTTTACGCTTTGTTATTCGAGTTTTAATTAATTGATTAAATCACCTAAAATATCGAGGTCACAACCTCAAAATGTAATGGATGCATAAATAAGATTGGTGCTTAAATTAACTAAAACTAATACAGTTTATATTCCAAATTAACTAAAATACAGGAAAAACAATGACATACTTATTTATACATACTCCCTCCGTCCCTTAATATTTGACGTTTTAGGAGTATGCACGTATATTAAGAAATATTTAATTTTTCCTGATTTTCTATACAAAAACATCATTAATTGTTTACCTAACCATAATTCAACCAATAATAAAATAGTCAAATAATTTGGAACAAAAATAATTCCTTAAAACATCAAATATTAAGGGACGGAGGGAGTAATAAATTTATTTACTTTTAAATCTTAATAAATTATCAAATAATTTACAAGTAACAAGTGATAAAACAAGGCAAGTAATTTACGAATCCTGTCATTGCAAGTATTTGAAACTATAGCGACTCTAATTTAGTAAAACAAGTACAAGTAATAAATTTTAGTACTCAAACAAGCCAAGCCGAGTAGTAACTATACCGAAAATACTAAGTACTCGGCTTGTGTCCATTCCTATGCATCTTCTAATCTTTGATAGAATATCCCTCTTTAGTATGATTTTATTTATTTGACATTCCTCTTTGGTATGATTTTATTTACTTTGACATCCCTTTTTAGTATGATTTTATTTATTTTGTACATCCCTCTTTGGTATGATGTAAAAAAAATTGTAGTGTTGCAATTATATGTGTATCAAAATAAAATTTCCATAAATCTGGATTTCAGTACCAGTGCAGAGAATAATCTAGAGCTCTATAATGTATTAGATTTGAATATTGTAATTACCTTCTTCTTTTTTTTGTCAACATTACCAACAAAATGCTTCAGTTATTTTTATTTTATTTTGGGCCCATGAAAAATCAGGATCCATCCATGCGAAACGGTGCGTTTTTGTCAAATGTCTATCGTATCTGTCCCTTGTTGGTTCGCGAGCTTCGACTTCGAAATCGAATTTATCTCCCAGGGCAGATTCCGATGGCTCTAACGGTGGCGAAGAATGCGATGGAGGCGATTAGAGAGAAAGGTCTGGGAGGATTCTTTAGGATGATCCGAGAAGAAGGCTTCCTGTTAGTAATTCTTCCCTCGTTTCTTAATCCTGTAGCAATTTAAAATGCGTGCTGTTTTTCTAATTGGCTCTTTGAATTTCATTACAGGAGATGCTTGCCAGATGGGAACCTTTTGTAAGTATCTATCGCAGATATCATTCAATTGGTTTGTTCAACAATCCTGTGTAGGCCAAACTCGTGTTAGTTTGAAGGAATTGAGTTATACCATAAATGCATTTCGATCTTAGATTTGGTGAGGTCTGTTTCACGATAGGGTTGAAAGCTAAGTGTAAGTCAGTTTAACTTGAATATGTGTGTCATTTTAATAGGTGGTGAATTTTACTCCATTATTCATATTAACGTGTGAATTGATTTTGTGCAAAATTTTTGTCTATTTGATTTATAAATTCAGAGTTTTGTTCTGTCATTATGGAACATCAAGATACTCATCTTTTGTTTGCTTGCTGATTCCGAATGTTAGTAATATGCTTGAATATTGTGCTTTATTTGTTGATACCTCTTTCTTTGTATATAGCCTTCGCTGTTGAGTCACGGTTTCTGATCAAAATTTTTTTTTTTACGTTTCTTTTTGATCGTTCAAAGGCAAACCAAAATACACAACATAGGAGCAACGCTTATTGGTGTCGACAAGTTTGGGAACCAATATTACCAGAAACTGGGCGATACTCAGTATGGTACGCTCTTCTTTTTAGTAACTTGATTTGTTTGTTGCCTATTGGAAAATCATGTGTTTTGCTAAATTCTGATCACTGTAGGAAATATCATACCAGTTACTATCTATTTTACGAATATCTCTTCTCGTCCAATATTTTTTTTTATAATATAGTTCAAATTGTCTCTTGTCTACTCTGAAATGTATCATTTGGCTTAACCTTATCGAACCAACGTTTTTTATCTGCTAGATTGCAGAATTTTATTTTGGTAAAAATACAGTGGTGAGAGACTATGAGTGTATCTCTATAGAATGTTTAGCCAATTTGGTTTCTTTACAATGAAACATCGAGTCACTTGCTAACAGGTAGACACAGATGGGTAGAGTACGCATCGAAGGATCGTTACAATGCATCTCAAGTACCAGCCGAATGGCATGGATGGCTTCATTTCATCACTGATCACACTGGTGATGAGGTAATAGATAAAACTGATTTCAAATTATGCTATAGATAGTTTATAAGAAAATCTAATGTGTGTATTTTTTGTTTGAAGCTATTGAGTCAGAAACCAAAAAGGTATGGGATTGAGCATAAGGAGAATTTCTCTGGAGAAGGTGATGCATACATTTACCATTCTAAAGGACATACCTTGAACCCGGGGCAAAAGAACTGGACTCGGTATCAACCATGGGTACCCATCAAGACCCAGTAAGAATGTGAGAGCCGCTGGTTTATTCTCTTTGAGTGACTGATTTGTTGTTTTGTTTCTGTCCCTTTTGAATAAAAAGCAAAGCTGTTTTGGATCTCTAAAGCTGAACAATTGGGTTCATGGAATTGTGTAATTGATGCTGTTTAATCATATTGCTTAATCAAAGCTTATTTCTTCTTTGGAGAGGAGATTACTACACATTTACATTACGTGATTATAAATATTATTTTGAAAAGCAGTTACGTCAAATTTAATTATTTTGAAAAGCAGTTACGTTGCGCTAGTTTTATTTTAAATTGGTTAAACAAATTTTATAAATTAATTGAATTTTTTTTAAATTAACTAGATGCTGTTTAATGTTTAGAAATATTTACTTGCATAAGATTTATTTAATGCGATTTAATTAATATTATTATTATAATAGTTTAGTTCATATTATCATCGGTTCAAATTTGTTATTTATTATTAGTGTCTCATTTATCTTGAGATAATATATATTGTATATTTTTGTAATAGGTTTTTTAAAATGTAAAAAAAAAAAACAGCATTTAGAAAAATATGTAGCTTTCATTTTCGAGCTTTCTATATTATTTCAATGAATATTATTTGCAATAAGTATTTTTTTTTAAATTTAATATTGATTTTCAATTAAATACCTGCCGACAAAAAAAATATGAAATGTGAAAGGAAACTTAATTTTTGCAAAATAAAAACAAAACAAAAACAAGGCAGCTCAAAACAATGTGAAAGTAGTGTGAAAATAAATGTGTATGGAAACACTGACGTCACTGATTATCGCACAAAACATAATATAAACGTCATAAACAAGAAGAAAAAAAATAATTACGAGAACCTCCTCGTTTTATCTACTTGACAGAGTTTGTGGCTACGATCACACGTTACACAAACCCCCTATAAAAGCAGACGCGCGTCCTCAACGTTTCTAAACATAAAAACGAGAAAATCACATACATACATACCAAAAAAACCTAAATCAAAAGATAACAATGGCGACCAACAAGCAAGTCATATTGCGAGATTACGTCACCGGTTTCCCCAAGGAATCAGACCTCATCTTCAACGAGTCCACCGTCGATCTAAGTGTTCCAACGGAATCTAACAAGGTTCTGGTGAAGAATCTCTTCTTGTCTTGCGATCCATACATGCGCATGCGCATGGGGAAGCCCGATCCCAACACTGCTGCGCTCGCTCTACCGTACACCCCCGGCCAGGTAAAAAATTGTGAAGAATCTATGGTGGAATTCGGGTTAAAAACGGTTAAGCATGATTAGTGAGTAGGTTTACTTAGTGTTATTAGCAATTTCACTGTTGAAGCAGTGATAGATTTGTTAATTATATTTTTAAAAATTAAAATAATATTATTTTTATTAACTCAATATTGTTGTTGTTGTGTTGCAGCCAATATATGGTTATGGAGTGTCTAGGGTGGTAGATTCAGGGCACCCAGATTACAAAAAGGGAGATTTGCTTTGGGGTATTGTGGGATGGGAGGAGTATACTGTTATTAGTCCTACTCTTTACTCACATTTTAAGATCAACCACACCGATGTTCCCTTGTCCTACTACACTGGACTTCTTGGTATGATTTTTGATCATGCATGCAGTTTTTACTTTGTAATTTCAGATAAAAAATGTGACCTTGATAGTGAGAAAGTCTGTGATATTCAATGCTTCATGTGCTTCTCTCTATGATTATTAGCATGAATGGTACATTGGTCATTATGTTCTACTGATAGTTTAATAGTTTTGCTAGTGGTCTTAGAAACATTTCTCTGTTTATGACAGGTATGGCTGGGATGACTGCCTATTCTGGGTTTTATGAAATCTGTTCTCCTAAGAAAGGAGAGACTGTCTTCGTCTCAGCTGCCTCTGGTGCTGTTGGTCAGCTCGTTGGACAACTTGCAAAGATTATGGGATGTTATGTCGTTGGAAGTGCCGGTAGTAATGAAAAGGTAATCACACTTTACTTTTCACTCTCACCGTTGATCCAATGCTTAACACATAGAGTGACTTATCCCCTTACTTGTTTCCTTTCTTGTAGGTTGATCTTCTCAAGAACAAGTTTGGTTTTGATGAAGCTTTCAATTACAAAGAAGAGCAAGACCTTAACGCTGCCCTGAAAAGGTTAGTAATAAAATAAATACTCGTTTTCTTATCTAATATCTGACTCCATGTGTTTTTTTCTCATCTCCAGGTGTTTCCCTGAAGGCATAGACATATACTTTGAGAACGTAGGAGGCAAGATGCTAGACGCAGTGCTCCTAAACATGAAGCTAAACGGCCGCGTCGCAGTATGTGGAATGATCTCACAGTACAACCTGGAGGAGCAGGAAGGTGTGCGCAACCTATCAACAGTCATTTACAAGAGGATTCGGCTCCAAGGTTTCGTGGTCTCTGATTATTACCACAAATACTCCAAGTTTCTGGAGTTTGTGCTTCCTTATATTAGAGAAGGGAAGATCACTTACGTTGAGGATGTAGCTGAAGGACTTGAGAAGGGACCTTCTGCTTTGATTGGACTCTTTCATGGTAAGAACGTCGGCAAACAGCTCATTGTGGTGGCTCGTGAGTGATTATTGAGAGACGTTTAGAGTTGGAAAAGGAGTTATTTAAAAAAATATGTTGTAGTTGTTTTGTAAGTTTAAAGTTTCTCCCATATATTTCCACTTTCATTATAATGAATAAAACTTATAAAACCATTTTTTAGTGTAACTAGTGCTACTGTATTATATAGTATATGATTTGAAATTTTTGTTATTTTGCTTGACTAGTAATTAGCCAAATACCTAACCCGGTATCCCCATCATTAAACCCGTATAGTTTGAGAGGAGACGAGAGCATAAGCTCTTGCTAGGGCACACTTGACCATATAAACTTGCTAAAAATACCATTTACTCCCACCTCCCTTTAATATTGTTGGGCCTTGTGAAATTATAAATGGGCCATTATAAACAATATGGGCTATCGTTTAAAATTAAAACCCAAGTCAAAAGCTGGTTTCTGCCTAGCAAACAAAACTCTCTTTTTTTTTTTTTTTGGTCAACAGCAAACAAAACTCTCTCTCGCTCGCACGCTCACTATTTTTCTCTCTTCAGGATTTTTTTTTTTTTTTGGTTGGGTGTTGAAGGAGCAAAAATGGCGTCGAATCTCTTGAAAGCTCTCATCCGATCTCAGATTCTTCCGTCTTCGAGGAGGAACTTTAATGTGGCGGCGGCTACCACCCAGCTCGGCATTCCAACAGACGATTTAGTGGGAAACCACACGGCCAAATGGATGCAGGTAACTCTAGATCTTCTTTCTCACCCGAACCACCCTAAATGATTATCGATGATCTATAGTTAGATCTCGATTTGACATTTTTATGATTTTTCTCATCTAAGGGTACTCGATTGGTTTTTGATGAAATTCTACACGGTTTTATGGGCTCGTGAAACTTAGTGTGTTGTTTGAATTGAAAATTTCACATGTTAGGTTTTTGCAAAAAGCTCTATGTTTGTTAGTCAACAGTTTCGTCTGTGTGAAGAAGCAGAACAACTTTTATTTGAATGCATCCGTGTCATTGAGGTTTGTTACCACGAGATGGTTCATCATATACTATTTCTCGTTACAGACATCATTCTCTGTTTTCAATGAAAAAAATAAAGGGAGTTTTAGTTGTTTGGTTAAAATTTCAAAAAACTTGATATGTATACATTGCTTCGGCTCTATATCATTTGGTTCTTTCTGGTAATGTTATGAGGTTTGCGTTTCACATTGTTTTTGTTTGTGGTTTTGGACCAAACTTATAACAGGATAGAAGCAAGAAGTCACCTATGGAGCTGATCAACGAGGTTCCACCTATCAAGGTTTCTGGAAGAACTGCTGCTTGTGAAGGAGGTTTGTCTCCTGCTCTTCTCATCAGTTGCTTTTAAGATACTCTTGACTTCGTGATTTTTTTACCTATATATATAACGTGCAGACACCAATCCAGCACTAGGTCATCCAATTGAGTTCATTTGCCTCGACCTACACGAGCCTGCCATCTGCAAGTACTGTGGCCTTCGCTATGTTCACCTTTGTGATGTTCCGACATCTTCAGATAACGTATCTAATAAAGGATTCAATCAAATTCAGGCAAGTGTGACTTTGTTTCATTACACTTGTCAGGTTGTAACATTCAGTATTTGATATCTGAGGTCAAACAAGGCTTGTGGATTTGCTACATTCTTTTCGCTGTCAATAATCTCGTTTTTATTCGAATTATTGTTTGGGCTTTAATTAAAGCAAATGATTTAAAGTAGTAAAACAAATACAAAACTTCTCCTTAACCAAAAAGGAGTACCAATATGGATTCAAATCTCCACCCAAACCACTTCAGAGGTTTTGAGCTTCTATGTTGTTTTGCCTCTTTCCAAAAAGTGTGATGGTGAGACACACTTGATCAGCTTATATAAAAATCTCATTTGGAATCAGTTGCAGCTAGTTTTCTTCTCTGCTGATGCTCTGCAACTTTGTAATCCACAACCTCTCTGAACAACACAGAGTCCAACACACAGTCTTCACTTCCATAAACAGCTGCCTGAACACTCGCCATCAGCTTCGCAATCTCTCTACCTGAGAACCCATCAGTTTTGGCAGCTGCTTCCTTTAAAAGCTCTTCAGTGACGCCCTTTATCTCAATCTTCTGTTGTTCTTTCTTAAAGAGACGGTCGAACAAACCTGGCTTCTTTGGACCAGCTTGAGCTATGTACCTTTCTAGATAGAGGCTTAGAAGCTTGGACCGCTCTTCTTCTCCGGGTAAAGGGAACTCGAGAACCTCATCAACACGGTCAGCCACAGCTGAGTCTAGGTCACCAGGTCGATTTGTGGCAAGTGCTAAGACTATGTCTTTGGACTGATCACCCGTGCGGAAGAGGAGAGCGTTTAGTGCACTCCTTTGGGCTTCACTCATGTATGTTTTGTTCCTCCTGTTAAATTGTGATATAACACATCAAAAACTAGGAACTAAGTGTTGAAATGATTAGCTTGTAAATATGATATGAGTAACAATGCTTACTCGCATAAAAATGCATCGGCTTCATCAATGAAGAGCAATAAGCCTCTATTAGACTTCTTCCCCCAATCAAACAGTTGGTGAATCTTTGTAACAGCCTGAGATCCCAGAGGAGCAACATCTCCACCAGTCATCAGTGCGTAATCCAAACCCTACACGAATTATAAACGTTAAAATAACAAAAATAGTTGAAGTAACAAAACATAACACCATGAACAACATAAAACTAAACTATGCAATCATGGAAATTAGCAACCACCATCATATATGCTAGAGACTCCACTGTTCATTTGGATGTCTTCAATAACAATTTTCGCGGTAATTTTTTTTAAAAAAAAAAAGAGAGAGAGAATACATACAGATTTACGAGCCAGCTCTCTGGCGACCATTGTTTTTCCTGTTCCTGGAGGACCATAGAAAAGCATGTTTCGGAAAGGAGCTTGGTGCGATTTTGTGTTGGCGGTTGCATTAGCTAGATGTTGAATTCTCTTCTGTAGGGAAGGATGCAAAATAACATCACCAAACCCTCCATTTTTGGTAGCTGACCCCTTTCCTCGCAATGTGGACATTACACGAGAAACCGAACCAGACCAAGGGTACTTGCCCCTTGAAGATTCTCGGATTAGGGATGGTTGTCCTAATATTCTGTCCACATAGCTCCATATGACCCTTGCACCTTCTCTGCAACAAGCAAATTAGCAGTCAGCAAAGATTGAAATTCAATACTGCAGAACAACTAGCTGAAAGACAAACTAAGAAACAATAATAGTAATGTAAAAACGAGAAATTTCATAGCTACTTGCTCAACCTTTAATCAACAAGTGGCTAATTTTTTTCTCAACCAACGGACAACATATCTTTTCTTTACCTCGTTGTGTAGATTCCAGCAGCGAGCGCAGTGGCTCCTCCAACAGCAACAATCAGTTTATTTTGATCCGTAAGAATTGCACGCAACCCGCCTAGGACAAAAGAGTAAAGTGTCAAACACCTGTTAATATAATTAGAACTTACATATGTTAATGCAGTATAGATTATAAGGTCACACATCTATTTCAACCACTAATTCATGTCACACCAGCGTTACCACTTTGATTGAAAATAATTTCTAAATTTCTATGCAATGTGTAGCAACAGAGACAACATGTATGGAATCAAATATCACACCTCCAATATGGTCGAATGTAGTGTTAATGGCAGCAACCCATTTCTCTCTCTCTGCATTTGCACGATCAACAAGCATTCTCCTGTTAACATCTTCAGCAAGCCTTGCTTCATGGGCTCTTCCTTCAGCTTCTGCTATAGATTTGACCCTGATTGTTTCACGTTCAATCTCCGCCTTCTCCCTCTCAGTTTGTCGCCTCTGTGCCTGTATCTGTTCCTCAGTAGCTCGTCGAGATTGTTCCTGCCTGATTGCGGAATCTTCTTGCATTTTCACAAGTTCTTGATTTCTTGTTCTATGATACTCATTCTCAGCCTGTAAAAACCATATACACAGCAAAAAAAAATTGTCAGAACGAAGAAAACAAGCCCCAGATGTTGTGAAACAGTACTGAAAGTTGCATGCCTGCATCCTCTTTCTAGCCAAATCATCTTCGTAACGAGCCATCTGAGATTTAGTCTGTGCTTGGTGCTGAGCAAGTTTTTTCTGTTCATCATATATCACCTTTTGCCTTTCCTGTAAAATTGGAAAATGTCAGACACACAACATTCCTGCCAAGAAAAATCTAAGCAAAATAATGCAATGATGCAGAGAAAGTGTGTCATAGTGATCACAAGCTGAAACTCTAAGCATGTTTTCACAGGATACTATTTTCAACTTCACGAAGATTAAAAAGGTGGCCATAGTTGTAACACCAACACATTCATATAAACACACAAAACATCGGATAAAGAAGCATTAAAGTTAGAGTAGAACTCTCACAGTTTCAGCTTGGGCTTGCATAGCTTTATACTCTTGCCCCTTGGCTGCAAACTCAGTTTGCTTTGTCTCTTCTTGCTTCTTAATACTTTCAAAAACCTGAAACAAACACACAAAAACACAAACACAAACACATGAGTCCAATCACAACTGATAAGAAACAGATTATAACATAGAGAAGAGAGTATCCACTGTAATGAATCCAAAACCTAAAGCATGATTGTATTGTTTTTTAAGAGACCTGTTTGGCGTAAGAGGAGCTGTTAATCTCCTTCAAGGCCTTAGCTCCTCGTTCCAGCGCCTCCGGATCGAAACCACCTGAACTCGTCCTCGGATTATCATTCCTAGCTCTCGGAGGAGGAGGAGCTGAAGATTCTTGAGCACCCTGATGCTGTGGAGGAGGAGGACCATCTGCAGCAGCGACTTTGGATTGCGAAAGAGAAGCCGAAGCAGCTGCTAGAGCTGACATAAAACCAATCGCACATTTCTGAGCCATGAAGACGAGACTATTAGGGTTCTTCGCTATTTTGTTAATTAAACAAATTATGTAGAAGAGATTGGCTTGGAGAAGAAGAAATTCTTAGCTGCCATAGAGACCAACTCGTTCAGAAAGGA
>JABAYD010009880.1:0-40153 GCA_014822095.1 Diplotaxis tenuifolia
GAGAAGGGGAAACGAAGAAGATGAAGTGGGTGGAAGTGAATCGATCGTCGACTCAAACTGTGAGATTAGGGTTTTCTGAAATTGGTTTCAAGAGAATCGTGAAATCGTCTAGACTCAAGCAGAGCGGTAACGTGGCAAATTTAGGTTCTCTGATTGGTTAATTATTTTATCCAACGTGGATAGCCTATTCTTTGCTTATATTCACCTTTTAATAGTTTTAGATGACCATGGTTCCAATTAGGGGTGGCTGTTAAAACTTTGACTGTTGATAAAAGCTTGCTTTTAAAATTACGTCTGTTACTAAAAATTCGCTTTTCAAATTGTGGCTTTAAAAATAATAAAAATCATAAATTGTGACTAAAGAAACCAACTCACGTTAAGTAAAACATTTATTTTGATATTTAACGATGGTTTTCAGGACTTTAGAAAGGCTAAAGCCTGATTGACATAAAATTAATTGTAAAGACTTCAGGATTAACTTAAAGCTTCTATAGCTTCTAAAGTCAAAACCCCAATTGAAGACCATACGTTGACATGGTTTGTTCACTGATATCTATTCTAAATTCATAATGGCATAGTTTTATTGCACGTTTTGTTGCAATCAGCCATTTACTATACCATAGGACCTTATAGTATATTGTGATCTACATACATATATGCTTTCGTTATTGTTGATATACCATGGATTTTCCTCTCTTTTAGCCATGGTATATAAGTGTTTTAACATCTAATTCTATATTCTAGAGTACTATTAGCATATTTATAGGTTTATGAGTGATTTGGAGATGAAGTTTTTGGAACATTTTAGAGAATATTAGAAGACATCATCCGAAGCTGGATATCGACCCTACGCAAGGTCGACACGGAGAGTTTATGCACACTCTGTGACATCGATCGACAAAGGAACATAAGTCCAATACTTGACCCAACCGACATGAAGCCCACAACTTCACCAATTTACAAGTCTACCCGTGACGAGTTTCAACCTAAGTATTTATATTTTGCCAAAGTATTTACGGCAAAGGGATCTTTTCTATATTCTTATTTTTCACCACAATTGTTTTTAGTATTCATAGGTTTGGAGAGAAGATCCAGAGATATATGTGATTGGAATTCCATTACTTCTATTTATCTATTTATCTATGCAATTTATTTACCTTGTTTGTGTTATGTGTTACTTAGCCATGTCTGAGTAATTCACCTGTTAGGTTTAGGGTTTAAATATGTTGAGAGGATCAGCCCCAACTATAGGATTTCTAGTTGTGATATTCATTCATTAGGATGTTATTAATACTTGTTTTCTAGAATTGCAACCTAGAAAATTGATCTAAGGAATTAGGATCTTTGAACAAACTTAAACAATATTGTCCTGAATTTATCATGTCAAACTATTTATTGTTAGAGTTAGTGATAGCTAACCTAGGAATACTTAGTGAGCCTTATTCAACTCGTGCGTAAAGCTTAACTACAAGCGCGTCGATCGATATCCCTATAGGATAATTGATCGACGAAGCGAAAGGTGCATCGATCGATATTAGTCATCGACTGACACTTCTATTGACCTGGCGTTCCTTAGTTGGGTCAGCCTTGTTGGATCTCTAGTTATAGTTAATAGACTTATTTCAAACATGCGAACACTGATGAATTTGTTATTATTGTGTTAAGCTCTTTAATATCATGGAAACATATGTTAGCACTTATAGGATCATAATCCCAAAACCTGAATAAAAACCCTAAGTCTAACTTCTTTCTTTTGAGCTCCAAAATCCTCAATCATCGTTATAGAGCGATAGCTCTTACTAATCTAAACTATCTTTCATTCTGCAATTTACTTTAAATCAACATAGCCTACATTTATATTAAATTAGATGTAATTGGTTTCCTAGCTTCTCGTGATTCGATCACTAAGCACTACAGCTGAACCTCTTATTTGAGAGAGTATTCACTCTTTAGGGTAATTTGAGTGAGATCAAATTTGGCACCGTTGCCGGAGGCTTTGTTCGCCATTAGATTTAATTTTCTAATTTTAGGTTTTTCTTCTTTTAAACCCTCCTTTCTGATAATTTTCTTTTTCTTGATTTTTCATGTACATGCCCAGCAGTACCATGAGCAACAAGGAAGGACAATTGCTATTTTCTGAGGATACAGCTAGCTTGGGATGCTCAATCCAAAAAGACTGTCGTTCCGCATTGATCGATACTACATGCCGTACATCGACCGATATCCACCAACCAACATCAACCGCTTCCGCTTCTACATCGATTGACATCCGTACTTCTACATCGACCGATTTGATACATCCGACATCGACCAATACCTCACCTTACACATTGTTCGATACTAAGCCGTGAGACATGTTTGCAATTATGATCCTTAGAGCTGACAAAAATGGAGACTTGCATGACCAAGATGGTCATCTGCGTAATACAGTAGGTCAGAGACTAAATGATCAGGGGACTGTAATCCCTGATTTGGATACTGATGCTACAGGAGATTCTCAACCTATAGATGATTCTGCTCAACCAAAGACCTTGGTAGACTATAACCATCCAGACCAGTACTATGCCAACATGTCAGCTATTCGATTTCCATACTGTGGTGCCAACTATGCCGCAGTACTTCACACTTGTGGGACATATACCCTACTGTAACTTACCTCACGAGCATCCTATGGACCATCTTGAGAGGTTTGAGGATCTTATTGCTGCTATTAGAATCAGTGGAATCCTTGAGGATTATCTACTTTGTAAGCTCTTCAAGTATTCACTTGCTGGAGAAGCTTCACACTGGCTCAAGCAGCTACCACCTGGATCTTTTACATCATGAATTGACATCAAGAACGCGTTTCTACTCAACTTCTTCGATGAAGCGTGTGTTGAAGAACTTAGAAGCAAGATTGCTATATTCACACAAAAGCCTGGTGAGTCTTTTAAAGACTCATAGATAAGATCAAGTTCTATCAGCGAGATTGTCTACACCATGGGTTCAATGACATACAATTACTTAGCACCTTCTATAGAGGTATTGCCTTGAGATATCAGATGGCTCTTGATACAACAAGCGAAGGCAACTTCAACACTAAGAACCCAAAAATAGTTGTGAGACTTATAGAAAACTTACCTAACAACAGTAGCACCAAAATCACTGATTCTAAGAGGTCTGTTGCAGCTCTAGAAAGTGAGCAGATGGAGGAGCTGAAAGCTAAGTTAGATGTTGTTAACAAGCTCCTTAGAAAGCAAGTTTGCTCAGCTGAGGGAGCAGAGGCTGTAGATGGTGAGTTTGAAGAAGATGTGAACTACATTGGAGGAACTAGATTCCAAAAGTCTGGAAACCAAGATGTGAACATGAACTCACAGTATCAGAGACCCTACATCAACAACATAAACAATGAAAACTCCTACTACCAGAATCCACCACATAATAGAGAAACTAAGGTTGAAGCTTTGCTTGACCAAATTCTTGAGGGACAGCAAAAGCTTACTGTGGATTTTAATGGGAAGATAGATGCTCTCTACACAAATATGAATACCAAGATTGAGACCTTAGTGACTCAAGTGAAGAAGCTTAACACACAAGTGATTCAGACTGGAGAAGTTGTAAGAAGGCAAGACGCCTCGTATAGAGAGGTAGGCGATGAAACATGGAAACACGACGTCAATGCCATATTAGATGATGATCTCTGGCAAGTGGTGAAGCATGAGAAGCTGCAAGGAAACGATTATGAAGATGAGCACTCGCATGATTTCGACGAAACAGTTTCATCGATCGACACCAACACAGGTGCATCGATCGTCAATCTTTGAATTGGATCGATTGGCACGTCTTTCAGTATGTTGATCGATATGCTTTGACGAGCCACCTGCGGAGTGCAAAGCGGTTAAGATCTTAACGCATGAGAAGTTCACAGCTAAACATCCACATCCGCCCAGCCTTTTTGACCTCACATCGATCGATATCTAGAGCCAGAAATCGATCGCCAAATATTGACACGAACCTCTCACATACCGAGTACGACTACCACCTATTGATATATCACGTATCAAAGCACTCAGAGAACCAACCAAAAGATCACCGAGTGCGACTACCACCTATTGATCGATTGGCATGTCTTTCAGTATGTCGATCGATATTTTATGTTATTGTCATAGCATAGTAGGTCATCCCTTTCATCACTCTTTTTCCTTTTCTTTTTTTCTTCATCATCATTATCTTTTCCTTCCCTTGTTCCATCCCTCGTTCTCTCTTATAATGAGACATTATAATATGTTCTGGCCCTTATTGTGTTCACGGGTTGGGTTGTTTCTTTTCTGCTTAGGTTGACTAGTGCAATTGATAATGTTGGGCTTTACTATGTTTAGTATAGGGTGCGTATATATTACGCATGTCCATCACATTTGGTAATCCTTCAATATGTCGCTTATACTATCATACTGTGTCATAATCATGTATAATATAATCACATATTGGAAGAAACCCAACTTCGTATGATATATTAGGTGGTAATTTGTTCCCTGCGCGGAATGAGTGATCTAATAGAGATTTTTAAATTTTAATATATAGGTATTAAAAATGTAAAAGTAAAAATCACATATATCATATGTTATATAATGAAAGATATAAGGAAATTAAGTATATGTTTATATAAGGTAAACAAAGGCTTATATAAAATTAATTATGAATATAAGATGAACCGAAACAAAGGAAATATAATTATTGTTTTCATAATATAAATTTTGAATATAAGATAAAAACGTAGGCAATAGAATAATAAAATATTAAAGAAAACAATAATAAATATAAAAAAAAACTGAAAAACAACAACTGCTTTAATTAATATCTTGAGAACTCTTCGTTTGGTATTATTTATATAGTACAAATTTATAGGGTTTACGAATATTGAGGAAGCAAAAGTATTCCATCTCCATAATAAAATCACAAAATCCCTAAATTTTTATCAATTATTTTAATTACCAATATAATTTGTGTTTAATATAAATTCTTCATTTCCTATATTTTCATCACGGATTGCTCATATAAGATATCCATATTTAGTTTATTGCGGCAATTACGGTGCAAGTGTTATTATTGACTGAAGTCATTTTGTATAAGTTTACTTATATCATCAAATCCCCATTGACCATAGTTAATAAGCTACTTTTTTAGACCTTGTATGATTTGTAGTTATTATTGATCAAATTTTACATGTATTTTTTAACGAATTTTATTTGGTGATAGTCAAAATTTATAACATATATGATAAGTCGAGTACCAAATTAGATGGTAATTTTTCATCAACAAAGACCATTTATGGTCTCTCCACCAACAGTCGAATATTGATACCAAAGTCGAATGATTTTCACCTTAATCTTCCATAGAGATTTCTTTGGTTTTAAATTAGAGATGAAATTCAAGCATTACATTTTAAATGATACGTTTGAATCGTTTGAGTTGAGATGGATTTGTAGGTATAGTATAGACTCCATATATATATTCTTTCGAATACAAATTGTAGGCAATGAAACTTTCTCTAGGCAATTAAGATTACAACGGAAAAAATCTTGTCTACGACCCCTGATTAAACGTCTAATTTGAAAATAAATTATTATTATTTTTTTGACAACGGAAATAAATTATTTATGTGAATAATTCTTAATAGATAGTCTAATTTGCGCTAGTTATATGTCTATGATTGATAATATTTATGTCTAGAATCCCTAATTGATCATGTCTGTGAATTTAATTGGCAAAAATATTATAGTAGCGAAAGCTTATTAACCATTTAGTTAAATATATTAGTTTTTGTTATGAATAAAATCTTTTTGAATGCTTAATTTAGTGACATGATTTATACTTACTACCATATATAGCGATGATGGCCTTTACCATAATGACATGAATAAAACCATAACCGTGTATGTCCTTTTCATCTTTAAAATATGTTCAAAAGTAATATTTGCCTATGGTAATGGTAAAACATATTGTGCTATTCATGATGAAACAAGTTTCGTGTATTTATATATTGAATCTATCATCACTTATTTATATGTTACTAAAATTTTGATATACATATGATTAAATGTCATGTTATCATAAACATTTTTAGTCGAATAAAATAATACACTTATTTATATGTCTATATATAAATACATATGTATTGTGTAGTACTTTTAATATTCACTTATTTATATGTTTATATATATAACGTGATCGTTAAAATAACATAGAGTTTGAGATACACTTATTTATATGCACTAACATTTTTACTCAATAAAATAATACATATATACTATGCAGTATTTTGATATGCATTTATTTATATGTCTATATATAATATGATCTTAAAATAACATATAGTTTGATATACTCTTATTTATATGTCATTAACATTTTTACTCAAATAAAATAATACATATTAATCTAACATGAATGAAATAAGGCAGGAAGGCTAATCAAATATTCAAAATTACACTTTCCATAACATCTTGAACATGCATATAAAATAAAACATATATTATAATAACTTTGTACGTAATGGCATGACATGTAATTAGCCTAAGCAAAAAAAAAAAAAGATATTAAATAAAGGATGTGAGTTGCATTATGGTGTTAACACCTAGGAAATGGTAAAATTGTTAATCATACATGAGAGTGAGGTTCTTAAAAAAAGTTCTTCCCAAATAATATAAAAGAGATAGTATAATATGACTACTTTAGCTTTGGAATGTTAACATAACACGCACGCGCTTAGATAGAGAGTTCAGTCACATTTATGTGTAAGTTATGCCATCCATCAAATGCAATTGTAGCATGGCTCTATTCTTAGTTCTTTATTCTCTAATGATTATGAGAAATTTGTCCCTTGTTCATATCCATTTATTAATATTTCACAATTCTCTAATGATTATGATAAATTTTTCCCTTGTTCATATCCATTTATTAATATTTCACATAAATATTTTCTAAATGTTTATATCTAAGTTAGTGTCTTAATGTGAAAGTTACATCCCTTAATTTCTTTGAATGAATATGTGCATTTATCAGTTTTTGAGACTAAAAGTCACAGTTTTTGTTTATGCCTTTTCAAATATATATATTTATACCTTGTTTTATAACATTTTTAATACAAATCCGTATTCCCTGATCGATGACTATTAACTTTTAAAGTTTGTGTTTGTTCGGTTATAATAGGAATACCAAAAAATGAACATATGTGTCTTTTTATTTTTACTTTGCTCGTATATGTTTATTAATAATATTTCACATAAATATTTACAATCGTTTAGTCAGTGTTCACCTGAAAGTTTTATGTTATTTACATGAAAAAATTGCATTTATTTGTTTTTGAAATGAAAACTTGTGTCTTTCATTTATACTTTGCTCATATATATTTATTAATACTTGAAATATTTATATGAAAAGTTGCAATATTAGTTTTTGAAATGAAAACTTGTGTCTTTTCGTTTTTACTTTGCTCATATCTATTTATTAATACTTTACAAATGTTTTGCAATTGTTTTATGTTTAAAATGCAGTGTACTAATATGAATTTTTTTTATCTCTTAAGTTTTTTACTTTGCATGCCTTAATTTTGTTTACATGAAAAGTTGCATTCGTTAGTTTTTAAAATGAAAAATTGTGTTTTTTTTTCACTTTTACTTCGCTCATATATATTATTAATATTTTTCATAAATATTTACGATTTTTTAAATTTAAAAGTCAGTATATTAATATGAAAAATTGAATCTATTACTTTGTTTTTGCATGAAAAGTTACATTTTTAGTTTTTTTTTTATTAAAGTTGCATCTATAGCTTATGAAAAACATAACTCTTAAAACTAATATATTTTTAAAAAATAAAAACACTTAACCTTTAATATCATAATGAATTATAGATACACTAGGGGCAGTCCGCGCTACGCGCATGATATAGGATATGATTTTTTAGCTATTACTGTTGTTATATTTTGTTATTTTTTGGTTAGATTACAAATGAATTTAAAATGGGAGATAATGATTTATGTTTTAAACTATAGATTAGGTGGATAGTTTGATTGGATGAGAGATTATATATGGTAATTTGCTTGTCTATTTCTTTATCCATAAAGATATGTCTTTGAGACTTGCGTATGAGAGCAGCTCCAGCGTTTTTTCAGGTGTCACACCAAAACCGAAACCAAGGCGACTATTCTTTCGTCGAGAGAGTTATGGTGAACCTAGCTATCTCAACAGTGAATCATTTTCAAGTTGCTTAAAGACATCATGTATTTGTTTTGTTATGTTTGATTGTTAATTTTGAACTCTTATGTGGACACACTTTAAAGAAAAAAAGAAAAATTTATGTGGGCATATTATGTATGTTTTTAGTTTTTGTTTGCTTTTGATGATGTTAACTATGGAGTCATTTAGGATGATTTCAATAAACTGTGTTTTTTTTTTCTGGAGTCTCTTTTTCTGTCATTTTATAGGGTTACATTATTAGTAACTACATTCATAAGGATTTCCTTCAAAAAAACCTTTATGCATTTAATACGAATAATTGTTGATTTGATCCAAAAAATGAATATGAGAGGGGGCCATGATCGAAAAGTCATTTTCAGAACTAACAAAATCTCTGAACCCGTAAAAGCCGGTACATATATATGGAACTAAGTTCCTAAATATAGAAATAATGTAAATAAAATTGATACAATAGTTTGATGATAGAACCAACAATTTGCAAGTCATTTGTTTTAGTTTGAAGACTTTTGTTTATAATTTGATTAAGTTAAAACATTTTATTGATGTGGTATTTTTTTGTACCTTCAATTTCCACAACTAATATAATTAACGTTTGTCTTAGTCAAACAAATTTGAAGATTTGTCTTCATGTTTTAATCAGTTCAACCAATATTTTGAAAATATATAAAATAGTTTAATAAATGTTTATAGTTTACACATTTTTGAGTTTTTTTTAAAGACAAAGATGATTTTTGGCTAAATATTAAAATCTTAATAATTTGAATTCTTTATGATTTTGTTATTTATGATGTTATTTGTGAGTTCAGGATCTGAGATCAAGAATGAGTGTGGTACACAGCAGGGAGTCGGTGTTACACAACTAGTGTACTCAACGAGTAAGTACACAACACATGTGTTACGTCTACCAGCGGATGAGTAACACATGGTGCCGAAATATAAGAAAGCCGTTAGTTGAAGATAATCATCTATGATTCTAGGAGGTTTAGCCGAGAGCAAAACGAGAAGATATCGGAAGATTTGGTCTTATCACCAGATATACGAGTTAGGTATATATTGGAGGATAAGGGCTCTCAACTAGGTTACAGCTTAGAGTTTATTTTGTTCATCGAGCTTGAGAGTGTGTTCTTGGCTGCGATAGTGTTCTAGCAATTGGTGAGATTGTCTCGACCTCTGTACTTTAGGTAGATTAAGAATTGGTCCGTCTCAAATCAAGTTGTGATGTTGAGTAAATTGGATTAAACATATCTAAGGAGATTGTTTAAGTGATTCTTAATAAAGCAAGTTAGTTTTCTAGATATTATGCGAGTTTGTTCTATCACGGTATCCATACAAAATTTCATTTGGTATCAGAACGGGTCACCTCTGTAGACGAGTCAGCCTACTTACAAGCTGAGATCCTGTGACAACCATGGAAACCATGAAAGAACTTGTGGATTCGCAAAAGCCTATCATGCTTAATGAAGGAAACTTTGGACATTGGAAGGCTAGGATGCGTCATATCATAAGAGCCATTGAAGAGGATGGTTGGACTATTGTGGAACAAGGTTGGACTGCACCAACAAGGGAAATGGATGACAAGTCTAGAGCACCTGTGCCAAAGGAGAGATGGACTGATGCTGAAAATCCGCTTCCAAGTTTAACTCAAAGCGCTCACTACCATCTTTTCAGCTGTTGATCTTGATTAGTTTAAAATCATACAAGGGTGTGAATTTGCAAAGGATGCTTGGGACACTCTGATCAATCACTTCGAAGGAAACACGAGTGTGAGAAGAAATATAATTGATCATCTTGCTTCAAGGTTTGAGAATCTGCGTATGGAGGATGATGAGTCAATTGGAAGTTTTATCTCCAAGATAATCTCAATCGCTAATGAAGCTTCAGTTCTCGGAAAAAAAAGTATACTGAAAAGAAACTTGTGAAGAAAGTCTTGCGATGTCTTCCTCCAAGGTTTGAGGCGTATAAGGCAGTGCTGAAGATTGCTACGAATACATATGAGATGAAGTTTGATCAGTTGGATGGGATTCTGAAAGTACATGACCTTGAACATGTTGAAGAAAGGACTAAGGGACATAAAGGAATAGCGTTTGCTACCGAAACCAAAGAGGATGATAGGGTAAAACGCATAGAAGAGAACATGGTCCTCATGTCCAAGAACTTCAACAAGATGTTCAAGAGAGTGGAAAAGGGGAACTATCGCAGCAACAACAAGTTTCAGGGTAGAGATAGTGATCAATCATCTGGGCAAAATAGAAAAGCTGACTCTGGAAGAGGAAACCGCAAGAAGGATATTCCGTGTCATGAATGCAACGACTTTGGTCATTTTCGGAGTGAGTGTCCACTCACCAAGAGAACGGAGCTTAAGTGTATTCAATGTAAAGGCATTGGACATACAAGAAGTGAATGTCCCAACAATCTGAAGAAAAAAAAGGCACTACTCTCCTTCAGTGATACTTAATCAAAAAGTGAAAATGACAATGAGGAAGTTATACTGAACTTCATAGCTGTTGAGAAAGACTCTCGTCCTTCAGCGATACATAATCAGAGAGTGACAACAACAAAGAAGAACCTATGGTCAACTTTGTAGCTGTTGTAGGACAAGATGACACTCAAGACATGTCTTCAGACTCAGATTCAGATTCAAATACAGATCATGAAGATGAGAAGAAACTGGTGAACTTAAAGTCATGGTTCAAGTCTCTTTTTGACAAGTTCACGGAGCTGAGTCTAGAGAATTCACAATTGATCAAAGACAAGGTAATGCTGAAGGAACAAGTCAATATTCTTGAACTGGAAGTGCCTGATACTGGAGTCAAGACGAGTGCTACTACGGCTTAGGGTGAGAAGGAAGTAGAGCTTGAAGACAATCTCTGATCAAGCCTATTCCTTGAAGAGCTTGGAGACCAGGTATGAACAAACTATGGTTTTGCTGAATGAGGAACTTGAGAAAAGTCGTTTACTGCAGAAATAGCTGAGTGACAAATACAAGAAGATGAGAATGCTCAACACTGGATCATATACTCTAGATCATATTCCCTTACTCGGTCAAAATCCAAAGATAGCTTATGGTGACAAAATCACAACTGGCGTCAAGTTTGTTAAAAGTGTGACACAGATCAGTTCTACGGAGCAAGAAGCTGGGACATTGCTTCAGAAGGAAGAGAAGGTTGCTGTCAGAACTGAAAGAAAAGCAATTCCAATCAGGCGAAATGGATGTCATTTCTGGGAAAACAAGGTCACAGAGTTTCTTACTGCCACTTCCAACAAACCCAGTATCAACGAACCTGGTCTTTACACAAGTGTTACATTGAGCTGAGCAGGATTGGATGTGTGTGGATCGCTAAGACATACGTATATCCTAACTTCAGGAACATATCACCAGTACCTGCTAAAGTAGCAGAACCATAAGCATTCAACCAGAGACCTGGCAACGAAATCAGATGCAATATAGCAGTGATCCAGGACTATGTTGAGGAAGACATCACTAAGGAATCACATGTAAGCTATAAGAACAACTTTTCTGATGAGATTGCTGATGTTGCTTTTATTTATGCAGAAAGATCACACTGTCATTGAAGTACCATGGTATTTTGATAGTGGTTGCTCAAACACATGACAGGGAATGAGAAATTCTTGAAAGCTATGGAACCGATCAAGGAAGGAAGAGTAATTTTTGGGGATGGTGGAGAAGGAAGAATCCGAGGAGTTGGATACATGGAAAGAGCCGATTTAGCAAGACTCCGGAATGTCTACTTTGTTTAGGGACTCAAGTCAAATCTCATTCGTATCAGTCAAATTTGCGATGAAGGACTACAAGTCTTCTTCAATAGCAGAGAATGTCAAGCAGTGGACTCCAAAGGAAATCTAGCCATGTGTGGCTTCCGTTCCAACAACAATTGCTACTTCTGGAAACCACCTAGTCAGTGCTTGTCGGTAAAGGACACTCAGATTGATTTATGGCACAGGAAATTGGGTCATATGAATACCAATGGACTGTCAAGACTTGTGAAAGGTGAAGTTGTTCTAGGAGTACCTAATCTGGAAGATCACTCGGACACCGTGTGTGGTGCTTGCTGTCAAGGTAAGCAAGTAAAGGTTCAACACAAACATGTATCTCAAATTCACTCTAAAAGTATTATGAAGCTTATACATATGGACCTTATGGGTCCTATCTCACCTGAAAGTATTGCTGGAAACCGATATATTTTGTGTTAGTTGATGACTTTTCCAGATTTACATGGTTAAGATTCTTGAGGAACAAGTCAGATGCAATCAAGAGCTTCGGAATACTTGCACTTCAAGTCAAACAAGAAAGAGGTGGAATCGTGAAGATTAGAAATGACCACGGAGGAGAATTTCAGAATGAGCAGTTCGACATGTTCTGTCAAGATCTAACCATTCAACATCAGTGTGCAGCACCACGAAATCCTCAACAGAATGGAGTTGTAGAAAGAAAGAACCGAACCTTACAAGAGATGGCAAGAGCCATGCTAACTGGAAACAAGGTACCGTCTCGATATTGGGCTGAAGCTATAAACACAAAATGCTACATCATCAACATGGTCTATGTGAAGCCCAAACCCAAGACAACCCCATACGAGATCCTTAAAGGGAAGACTCCTAATCTCAGCTACTGCCATTTTTTCGGTTGCCTATGCTATATCATTAATGACAAATATCATCTGGTTAAGTTCGACTCCAAGAGTGATGTAGGGATGTTTCTTGGTTATTCAACCAACAACTCTGCATATTGAGTATACAACTCAAGGACAAAAACCATTGATGACAAGGTGAATGTCGTATTCGATGATCGAGTTGGTTTTTACCAAGAAGGTGTTACATAACGAAACGTGTGTGTCCCACAACCCAGCGTACTTGATGAAAACAATGAACCAGATACATAAAAAGAAGTTGATTCCAGAGAAGGTACTTCACAGGAACAAGTCAAGGTTCACAAGAATCACTCTTTAGAAGATGTCATTGGTGGTTTACTAGATCCAAGAGTCACACGAAAGAAGCAGATTGACTTTAAGGAGATGGTTAAGTTTGCTTGTCTCGTGTCAGAAATGGCTAAGGTTGACTGCTTTATCTCTCACAACGAACCAAGAAACATTCGGAAGCGTTAGAAGATGAGTTATGGATAGCCTTAATGCACGAGGAAATTGATCAGTTTGTGAGAATACAAGTCTGGGATCTGGTTCCAAGACCAGAGGGTGTTAATGTGGTTAGAACTAAGTGGATCTACAAGATCAAGACGGATGAGAATGGTAATCCAATCAGAAATAAATCAAGACTGGTTGGACAAGGCTACTCGAAGATCTAATGAGTCGATTTTGATGAAACATTTGCGCCTGTAGCTCGCCTTGAATCAATCAGATTTCTATTTTGCATTGCATGCAAGCTCAAGATAAATTTATACCGGATATATGTCAAAAGTGCCTTTCTTAATGGTTTACTACAAGAAAAAGTTTGTGTTGCTCAACCAAAAGGCTTTGAGGATCCACACTTTCCAGATCATGTCTACCGATTGAAAATAGCTCTTTATGGTTTGAAACAGGCTCCAAGGGCATTGTATGAACGGTTAGCACAGTTTCTGATCTCTGCACGCTTCAATAGAGGAGGAGTTGACAAGACCTTGTTTACTCAACATGATGAAGGAAACCTTCTTGTCGTACAAGTATATGTGGATGACATTATCTTTGGGAGCACCTCCAAAAAAACTTTTTGATGAGTTTGTCAAGGCCATGAAGAGTTTGAGATGAGTATGGTTGGAGAGCTAAACTACTTCCTTTGGCCTGCAAATCAGACAAATGGAAGATGGAATCTTTGTCTCACAAAGCACCTATGCAAGAAATCTGGTTAAACGTTTTGGGATGCAGACAAGCAAGACATCCAAAACTCCTATGAACACCACAACAAAGCTCTCACGCGATGTGGCTGGTCAAAAGGTTGATGAGAAGCTGTACAGAGCAATGATTGGCAGTCTTCTTTACCTCACTGCTAGTCATCCAGATCTATGCTTAAGTGTGGGAATTTGTGCTCGATACCAAGCTGCTCCAAAGGAGTCACATCTAAAGGCGTTAATACGTATCATTAGATATGTTAAAGGTACATTGGATTTTGGTCTTCATTATACATTTGAGACTAATGTGAACCTTGCAGGATACTGTGATGTAGACTAGGCATGTTGTATTGATGATTGAAGAAGCACCTTTGGTGGTTGTTTCTTTCTTGGAAATAACATGGTGTCTTGGCACAGCAAGAAGCAAAAGCGTGCATCTCTCTCCACTGCTGAGACCCAGTACATTGCGTTAGGGAGCTGCTGCAACCAACTTCTCTGGATGAGGCAAATGCTTGTCCACTATGGTATCAGTTCTGACCCAGTTTTATTTCACTTTGATAACATGAGTGCCATAAAATTGTCTGCAACACTCCCGTACTAAGCATGTTGATCCTATAACCACTTTGTGCGTCAGTTGGTTGAGTTAAAACTTGTGGTTACTGAGCATGTATCTTCTGAGAATCAACTAGCTAATATTTTCACAAAGCCTTGATTTTAATAGTTTTTTTGGTCTCCGCAAGGCTCTTGGAATAGTTGATCTCCAGTAATGGGAGTAGTATGGTCAGGTGAGAAGGTAGGTCCGTGTCGAAAAATCATGTGTTAAAGGTACCTCCCCTCTAAAACCTTACAGCAATAGTTTGTCTAGTCGGAGTCTGGAAACCATCTTGTAGTTGTCTCAATCACATTGTCTCATAGTGAAAGATACTCATCTTGGATCAGAATGCGAACACTTTTTTGATCTGAGCCTTGATCACTGTCTGGAGTGGACGAAGAAAACACTGATGTAGTTGTGTGCTACACACACTACCAAGAATGTAACACTTTACCTCCAAAAGGAGAAGAAAGGCCTAAAAAGATAAATACTCGTTGTGGATCAAGGTGCTACAACACTTTGCAAGCTGGTAACAATCATTGTTTTGATTAGACAGAGACTTTTGTCTCTGATGAAAAGAAAGTCAGAAGTCTGAGGGGTAATCACTTAAAGGCCTGGCATGATAAGTACTCACTCTGGATCAGGGTGTTGCCTCACTTTGCATCTGGTTGTGATCACTGCTTTGATTTGGCAGAAACAAATCATGTTTCTGATGAATAAAAAATATTATATTTTTTTTTGATGAGAAATATCCATTGAGTGGTAGAAGTGGACAGATGATCGGCTAGAAAAGTGTTTTCTGAAAGTGTGTGGTTGTGTTAAACTGCTAAGGTGGTGTCTAGCACACCTTCTTGATGAATCCGTTTGTGACAACTACTCAGCTGAGAAATAGCTACAGATTGGGGTTGTTGTATTGATTCTTATTATCGTATTTTTGGTCACCTTGATGCATTATTGAGTATACTTGGGCGTATCATCTCATCTAATCTAACTTTGAAAGAGTAGGCTTTGAATTAGTTTAATTGTTAGAGTTGTAAATACATTTGGTTCTTATAATAGATATGCTTAGTTGTTATCATAAAGTCTCATCACATTTTTCCACTAGTGTGTCGTGCTAGGGAGTGGCCTTAATCGAAACTTGGGCTTGAAGAATTATTAATTGTTTTATGTGTCTGGGTTTCACCCATCATTTGTTTCACTTATATGGTTGCTCCGAGATGTCTAGGGTTTACAGGTTGCTTTTATAAAAACTGCCACTGTTGCCTCTCACTCTCAATCTTCCTCGGCGACACACATGTCGTTTTCTTATGATGGCGACTCTAAGAAGCGACCTCGATATGAATCTGGTGGATCTAGCAAAGGAAAAGCGAAATCGTTTGAGGTTCTTCCTAAAGAACCCAAATATGAATCAGGAAGAGAATCGTTCGCTCAATAACTCCTAGAAGATCCTGAGCGGTTTCAACTTCCAACTGCACCGTACAATGCTTGTTTTATCTCAGAGAAAGCTTATCAAAGGTATCTGAAGTTTTCAAACAAGAAATTCATCTCTCAACATTTTCTTCCACCGGAGGTTGAGAATTTACAGGATGTGAAAGAAATTGTTTTCAATTCTGGGATGATCTACACTGTGTTAGATGTTGAGCCATTTGTACCAAACCTTGTGTGGGAATTCTTATCAAATCTCGGTGAAGCTAAAAAGGTTGAGGGTGGTATGATTGTTTATGTTCGTGGAGACACGTATGAGGTTTCTGCGAGTGTCATTAATTTCATGGGTGGGTTAAGTCTTGGCGATCCCGACTATGACATGTACTCTGAGAATTGGGATGAATTAGTGTCATTTCTAATCGATGGACATCATCAGAGGTGGGAGGGAATGTGCTCTAAATATCTCACAGCCACGAATCAGGTTCTCTACAAGCTGTGTTGTGCAAACTAGATGCCTACCATGAACTACACGTCGATGAATGGTGATCGCTTGAGATTCATTTATGCTTTTCACTACAACAAGCAGGTAGATTTTGGAATCATTGCCTATGAACAGCTTTTGCATATGGCTAATACTGCTGATGATTCTAAGAAGAGGATCGGTTTTCCATCACTTATACAGCAATGAGCGAGCCCTCGACATGAGTGTGATGAAAACTTCACAGGGCATCCCACAGCGTTGGTCAGAGATGGCAAAGAAGGCATAGGTTCACGGGAGTTCGTAAACCACCTAATCTAGTTGACGATCTCCAGAAGGTCATTGATGACATCCGTGCAATTCAGCAACGCAATCGAAGTAAGTATCTTCTTCTAGTTCCTATTATTGAGTTTGTACAAGGTAATTATTATCTAAATGTGCACTCAAGCAGGGGGAGAATATGTTGGAGAAGAACCGGTGCATATCATTGACATTAGCCATGATGAGTAGTTGCTTGCATTAGTAGTTTGTTTTACTTTATGCTATTTGTATCATCATTTGAACCTCGATGTTAAGTTTCTTTTAGTTGTATTATCATCTGAACTTCGTTGTTAAGTTGTGCTTTCTCTTCAATGATAATATTAAGTATTTTGGTTTATGAAAGTGCTAAGATGTTTGCAGTGAAATGCTTAGATTGTTATGTTTTTTTTTTGGGTTGCTTGCTTGTTGTTTTGTTTCAGGTGCCCCTTGAGTTGCCACATTTATATGAAAAGGGGGAGAATGTGAGATCATGATCTGAGAGCGAGAATGAGTGTGTTACACAGCAGGGAGTCTGTGTTACATAGCTGGTGTACTCAAGGAGTAAGTACATAATACATGTGTTACGTCTACCAGTGGGTGAATAACACATCGTGCCAAAATACAAGGAAGCCGTCAGTTGAAGATAATCATCCATGATTTTAGGAGGTTTAGCCGCGAGCAAAACGAGAAGATATCGCAAGATTTGGTCTTATCACCAAATCTACGAGTTAGGTATATATTGGGGGATAAGGGCTCTCAACTAGGTTACGGCTTAGAGTTTATTTTGGTCATCGAGCTTGAGAGTGTGTTCTTTTGGCTGCGAGAAAGTTCCGGAAGTTGAAGACTTTAATCTAAGCCTAAGTAGAGACAATCAAACACAAACCGAAATAAGATTAATCAACAACTAAGCAGATGAAAATGAATTGCAACCACAAAACTCACTAACACTAACTCAACTGTTGTATCACCGAATCCTGAGTCACTAAGAACATGAATATGAGAACCGAGAAGTGTATTCACACCAATCTTATAATCAATCTCAAGGGAACATAATACAGATGAGTATCATAATCCCTAACCACAGTGTTCTAAACTCAGTAATATCTACCTTTTTTTGAACGTCCGGCAAGAGACAAACTTGCCTTGCCGAGGATTCAATGGTTATGGAGCAGTTGGCACTAGAGTAAGGGCTAAATCCAGATGGTTGAGAGTAAGAGATAAGCCTCTGGAGAGTGTCAACGATTCAGAGCAGTGTCGTGAACTCTTATGTAATAAGAACCTCATCGTCATAAACTTTTCATCAGAGCATAACCTCCGGCGTTCCTAGCTCCGAGATCGCAATCGACTTTATTCTTTGTGACTTAGAAATAAAGCTCGGTAAAATTCCCAGATACTCTTAATGAAGAAAAAATTATTCTGGCCTACTCTTAATTATTCTGATGTACTCTTATCTATTTTGATACTTTCTATTTGGATGGTTAATGTTGAAAATTCCCTTTCTCTACCTGACCGATAATTGACCAATCAAATCATTTCAAATCGAAGGGAATCTATATTTTTTTCCTCCCCTTCATTCGTTAAGTCTTCTTATTCTCTTCCTCGCTATCATCGCATTGAGCTAACTCGAAATTCAGTAAACTTGGATATGTTTCGTCGCTTGGATGCTGAATCATTGAGCTATTGATTTCATTTTACAGGGCATGTATCTTAAATCGTCGTTAAACCCAATCAGTTTAGAATAATTCACCATACACAATCGATTTACAGGGATTCCGATTTACAAGATTTATACTTGTAATTAGACTGGACTAATCGAGGATCGAAAAGTGTGTATTGTCTGTCTATTAGGGAATTGGATAATTAACAATTGTATTCATAGGAAAAGATACGTCGGGAATCAAAGGTGATAATTATTGAAACAAATTGAAGGGGAGAAAACAGCTAGAACTGTGTATAACTTAAAGATATAACTTAGTACAGCTTCAGGTATAACTTAGTATAATTTAAGGTATAACTTTATGATTTAATTTTTTTTTGTATTGCAGATGTATCTTTCTTTCTTCGACAAACATACACCTTGATTATGATGGACATTATTCTAAGTCTGGAGATGATTATTAATGGATTCCAACCGATTCTCGTTTGTATGCTATATCTTTTAGGACATCATCATTGGAGGAGATCACTTATTCGTTCTTGAATGAGAGGATATGCCGGAAGATGGGAATAGATCCGTTTACGAAGAGGCTGAATTTAGGTTAGATTCCATTGGTAATAGATCCGTTTGGATGATGAAGATGTGTTTGTTTATCTAGCATCGGTGGATAAAGAGCAAAGAACAAGGATTTTGCATGTAGAGGACATCCAAGAATTGGAAATAGTTCAAATAACCGAGCAACTATCAAGAGTTGAGAAAGAAAGCTTATGTGGTAGTAGGAACTATGTAAGCATGAGAGGGGATATGGGGAAGAAGAGAATATGGGCACTGGATTGGAACAGAAGGAACGCAAGAAACACAAGAGGAGTAGGTTGTAACCCTTTCACAATTCCTTACAGTTTTAATGTTTTTATTGCATGGGAACATTGAAATATGAGATTTGTTTTTTGTGTCTGTGCAACTAAGTGAATTTTTTTTCTTTACTGGTATGAGTACGATAGGTAAACTGAGTATATGATTGTTAATAATGAGAATAAGTCACGAAAGTGACCAAGACCTTATTTATGAGTTATTATGTGTTAATCATGATTTAATCAGACTGCATACGCATGCTCGCCAGTTGCCACACATTTTATTTGACTCGCACTATGATGAATAAAACAAGGTGTGTCAATTACACTAATGTATAATTTTCCACTGATCATATGTTACTTTCTACTTACATGTTGTCCAAAACACCATTTTTGGCCTTGCAGGATCATCGAAATGGGCTTCCGTGTTGAAGACCACTCCCATTGTATATATTAGATAAGTGTTTTCAATTCTTTTACATTTAAATATCTGAAATATATTTTTGTAGTTAGCATTGGGTAGCATTCATACCTATCAGATAGTTTCGTTCCTTGTGGTTCATGTGAGGGATTTTATGGATGTTCTTGAAGTCCATGTAAATCTGATAGTTTAGAGGATCGATGATGTGGACTTGTGTATGGCGCATAGCAGTTAGTGTGAACTGAGAGTTTGTTGTCTGGAAACCTGGATATGCATGATCAGCTTCTACCCAGAAGATTTCCACCCACTTCCCCTCTTGCTTCTCTAGACCTCTAAACCTATTTTCATAGCTTTTATGAATGGTCATCTCCATCTTGGCTCCTTGCATAAATAAAGTTCAAGGATCAAGTTTAACTTTTCATTGTCGCATGATATTAGAAACTTGAAAGATGTTGATTTAACACTTATATCTTCATCTGCTAGGATATAAATCCAGTGTGGTTCACTGCCGGTTACATAGGAATAAAAAGAGTAGATTCTGTGTATTTTGACTCTGAAACGCCAAGACGTGATCTTCTCATTATAACAAACTTCAGAAAGACTATTGTAGTGTGTCATATTTTTTGATTGTTTGTTGAGATATGAGGTAAGATGGAATATTTTCTTGGTGAATTTTGCAGAGAAATGTTAGGTTTTATCCAAAGTGAAGGAACGATTTAATTTATTGTGGTGGAGTTTAGACGCAAAATTAAGCTACGGTAATGATGACTGTAGACGGTGGATTGTTGTGGCGTTTAAATGCATAACCCTTAGATGCAAGTGCATTGATGATTATAGATGACTTTTGCATGAGAGAAGTCCATCAAATCACGCTTCTGCTTGAAATCGCACTAAATATTTCCATTTTTATTTATTCTATTATCTCGTATATTACTAGTTCCTATAATTTCTTGCTAAATATAACAATATAATATCTAACTTTCTTAAAGTTTTATATAGTTTCGTATATTTTAGACAATCTGAATAGTTACAAATTTCTTATTTTAATGGATTTAGACACACTAAATCAGTTATTCGTGTTTTCACTTATTTATACAAAATTTAAAATCCAAGGCATGTGACTCGTATCTACTCTTGTCTTCTCGAGGCGTCTATCAAATCACCTAAATGGAAGAGTTACAACTTGTTAGTTGGGTAATAAATCATAAATTATTAAATTCCTTATATATCTAAATTTCTTAAAAATTTAAATAGTTTCGTATATTTGATGGTAAGACATAGGCTGTGAATAATGAAAGCCAAGTTACAAAATAAACTTTGCAATTTCAACATACTTTTTAATGCATAATTTCAGTTGGTAATAAACATAACCCTATTAGTTTGTTAGATATAGTAATCTGAACCACCAGAATTAAATTCTTATATCCAAGTTATGATATATATAGAGTTTCTTTCATACATTTGTCTGTAAATTCGATTGTGATCGGATTGCATTTCCATTCAGGAATTTGGACTTTGCCTTGGACCGACTTTGCCTTGGAGCAATTATGTTTTGGTAATAGTTTCATGTCGCCTCTATGTTATAAAAAAAGTTTCATCTTGCCTTTTTCGAATTTATTTCTCATCCTTTCCTCTCTTTAATATTATCTATACTATTAAAGTAGAATCACTAATAATATTTTGCTCTTATATTTTTAAATGATTAGAATGGCATGCTACTAGTTTTTCCTTTATTTTAATAAAATTATAATAAAAAATATTCCAAAACAACAATAAAACATACTTTCCACACAAGCTACCAAAACCATAGACAACTATACACTGATAAGGCAATACAATCGTATCTACCTATGTTTGTAAAGTGTATATTCTGTAATAACTTCTTGCTTCCTCTCCACTCTTGTATCTCCTATATATTGTACAAAACCTATTCTAATAATACATCACATTCAATATCTTTATGGTATCAGAGCAATAACGATACCTAGCAAACCTAAAAACCCTATTTTTCTTTTCTTTTCAAAACTTGCCTGCCGCCATGTCTGCAGAACAACACCTACGCCAAACCATCAACCATGATAACACTCAAAACCTTCTTAACATCAACATGGCTAATGTTTCGAAACTCACAGCCACCAACTACCTTATGTGGAGCCGTCAAGTCAGAGCGTTGCTCGATGCTATGGCCTGGTCGGTCACCTTGATGGATCCACCCTTGTTCCAGATCAGACCATCACTGTCAGATATTTATTCCCGTACAAGTTGTTTTTTTTGGGATCAATTTTTTGGGTTTGAAATTAGGTCACACTAAAAAACGTAAAAAAAAAGTAAAGAAAAGAGACGGCGATGGCGACTCTATTTCTCTAGGGTTTCATGGATAATCGATGGTGGGATACGGGGCAATGGAAGGAGAAAAGGAGGAGATTGGATTCGTGGAGAGACGAGAGGGAGATCTCGAGGAAAAAGGATCTCAGATTGGAAAGGGAAGGATCTCTTGGATTGGAAAGTGAGGAATACAAGTGACGGAGATTGGGAAACAAAATATTTGGGTCACATAATTCGATTCGAAATGAAATCAGGAATGATAGGAGAAGATTGGAGATTTCAAATCGGATCTCGATTATGGTCAGCATCAAGACCAAATCTAATTATTGGGAAGGTATAATCTTCTCTTTTCTAAAAATGAAGCTTTTAGTAAGTAATTTGGATGGTGAAAAAGGGAACTATTGGAGGTTTTGGATTGATTTCACAGATTGGATGGTTTTAATTCTCGATTTGATTATCAGTATTACAATGGTGTGTATCAATCAAGGAGTATTTGGTTTTAATGGGAATGATTTCACTTGGGAACAATGGGTACTAGGGTTCTGCTATATAATGTGGGTAGAGGATACGGGGGTTAACATCAAGTTGTGTTTGAGTTTACATCTCTCTCGAGCAAAAAAATCAAAAACCAACTCATTTTACTATGACGCAAAGCCAACTTATAGGAAGCTCTGGTGACATGAGTAATGGCAAGGGGGCGAGGAAGAGATTGAGAATCACGGTGCCACACTTTTTGACAACACGACTATCATCAAAGCCTACTCAAGAACAGTGGTTGGAAGGTCCATGAATCATGTGGAGCAGGATATGTCAGCTTTGCTCACAAAGCTGCCAAAGATTTGGAACTTGGAGGATAAAGTGGTGGGGTCAGATTTAGGGTTTGGTAAGTTTCAATTTGATTTCGAGTCGGAGGAGGATATTGAAGCGGTTCTAAGCCTCCAGCCATTTCACTTTGACTATTGGATGGTAGCGTTGGGTCGTTGGCAACCAAACAAACCTCAGCAGTATCCATCTGAGATCACCTTCTGGGTCAGAGTACTTGGAGTTCCTATGGACTTCAGAAATGTCCCTATTTATGAGAACATTGGCAACGCAGTGGGTAGGACGCTCAAGGTGGATTTGGAATAGAAAAGAATCCAGGTGGTGGTAGATACGACGAAGGAACTCTGCTTTGAGACTACTTTGGACTTCAAGGGGGTGAATACTATGATGATGTGGAAGCATCGGTATCTTTGAGGTATGAAAAGCTTTTTGGATACTGCCTTCATTGTTTCAGCCTATGCCACAAAGTTGACGTATGCCCAAGGATAAAGAAGGCTCCTTTGAAGAAAAACAAGGCACGAGAAAGTAGAGATAACTTTAATGGTAGATACGATGATGGGAAACACGAGGAGAGGGCTAGAAGCTACAAGGGGGTGGTGGTTAATGGGAAGGGAAATGGAAGTCAGGGGAACAAACCTAAAGAAGGCAGAGACTACTATGGTAAAGGTAAAGGAAAGTTGGTGGATGAGCCGGAGTCTAGATGGAGGAGGACGACAGAGAAAGGAACGAGACATCATGGCTCTCAACGCAACTCCCATTAAGGAGAGGGAGAAGGCTCGAGACACATACACTCAAGAAGGGAGGAAACACGAGTAGATGATAAGGAGAATCGGTCTCACCGAGTCACATGGGCTTCACAAGCTTCAGAAAGTCACGGTAATAATCAAGGGGAAGGCCCAGAGGAGGGGAAGATTCAGAGGGTCCTGAAGAGCAGTCAACCGTCAGTGGAGTTTCAGGAGGCATTACGGAATACTGAAGCACCAGGATCACATGTTGTAACAGATCCAACCGAAGAGGTAATGGGCTTGGCACTGGTGTCGAATTTGAAAGAACCCAATGGGGAGAAAACTGTGATGGATATGGACATGGATGAGATAAGAGCATGTATGCTGGAAAAGGGGATAGACATAGACAGAGGAGTTTTTGAAAGAGGTTCCAGAGGAGAATATTGAGGAGATGCTCAAGGAGTATGAGGAGGAGGAAATGGAGGAAGCTGAGGAGACAGTGGGGGTGGAGGTTATGGGAGAAGCTGAGGGAAGCAAAGATACTAGGGAAGATCAGGAGGAGACCGGGGGAGGTCAGGAGAGGAGGAAGGGAACGCGTAGAATACTAGTTAGGGCTCCAAGCAGTACTCTAGGTAGCAACAAGCTGTGTGCAGCGGCTGCAGTGATGCTATCTCCTCGCAAACGCAACACAGCCAAAGGAGGTACTCGCCAGGGGGAGGATAATAGGACAACGAATGGTAAGGGAGTGTTACCTCCACTGGTCAACAACAAGAAGACTTAGACTATGAATCAAGTTAACCAAGAGGTGAGAAGTAATGCCTTGGAGGGGGTTGTGGTTTTTCTTTCTGGTTTTTTTAAATTATGTTTTTGGTGTTTTGTTTCTGGTTTTGATATAATGTTTAGTCTGAAGCTAGTTTGTTCTAGGTTCTTGTGGGCTGATGTTATATTGCATTTGATTGAGGAATGAAATAATAAAGAAATGTTTCAGTGGTGTTTTTGGTGCTTACGGTTTTTGTGGTGCCAGAGGGTAGGGAGACCTATCGGTTCTTTACTATGTAATAGACAGAAGAGGAAAAGGATAACATATGGGATGGGATTTTTAAGCTGGTATATGCGACGTGGCTATAATACACACAAGTTCTCAGGGTATTCAATTGGATGTAGGGGGTTGGAGTTTTGCAGGTGGCTGGCTTGGAATTCATAATGATTTTGGTCTCTTTAAACCATCCTTACGTTGCTAGAAGAGACGACATTGGTATATTTTTCTCAAAGAGATATGTTGGATGGGTTAGAGGCTTACGGCTGGGGAATCAACCACATGGGCCCTTTACTGATGCTAAATGGTGGGGAATATTGGAACAAAGGATGTTGGAACTCAATTTGGGAGAATGGGTCTGCGATGATCCACGGGACTGTGGGCTTCTCGTAGCTAGTGAGTGGGCCGATTGGAGGAAAAACATATGTAGCGGTCGATTTTTTTGGTCACGAGTTTTTTGTTGGCAAGTACATAATTCAATCTGGTTTGGGACAGAAAGTATAATGTATAGTACGAGTTATATGTGCACAATATATGGAATGTTTTCTACACATTTGGTAGGATGGTCGAAGAGAAAGGGATGGTGGGCTGTAGTTTTTACAAACCGAGCAGAACCCACATGAGGAGGGGAGTCTTTGGTGGATTATATGGAGTGGAGTACAAATAATAAGTCACTCCGTATAGAGGTTATTCATAAAATTGGGTTTCTTCATTCTCACGGCATCTTGACTCTCAGGAGTTTCAATTTCAATTTTTTTCTTATATGAGAGTCCTAAGCTGGGATTGTAGAGGAATGAGAAGCAAATTGACAATTAGTTACCTCAGGGAAATATGGCATAAACATAAACCGGATTTTCTATTCCTATCGGAAACAAAGCAAGACTTTGAATTTGTCCAAGGATTTCAAGCTCATTTTGGATTCGATAAATTGGTTACAGTGGATCATGTGGGAAGGAGCGGGGGGCTGGCTCTCTTTTATAATAATGAATATCAAGTTAACGTTCTTTACTCGAGTAATCACATGATTGATGTAGAAGCTGTGGCAGTTGAAAAAAAGGTTTTTCTGACATTTGTATATGGGCATCCAGTACAAGATTTAAGGGAACAAGTATGGGAACACCTAACTAGGTATGGGATCGCCAGATCCGATCCATGGTTTATTATTGGAGATTTAAACGAGATCACGGGAAATCATGAAAAAGAAGGAGGAGTTGGTCGTGATCTGGCCTCTTTTGTTCCATTTAATAATATGATCCGGAATAGTGGATTGATAGAATTCCCGGCTCGATGGAATAAAATGTTCTGGCAGTGGCGTCACGGGAAATGGAAAGGAGCGGTAATGGTGCGATGCAGGTTAGACAGAGCTTTAGCTAATGAAGAATGGCACATTGTCTTCCCATGTTCTTACACGGAATACTTGGGGATGGTGAGTTCGGATCATCGACCAGTTGTAGCATATATGGAGGACAAAGTACATAAGAGAAAAGGACAATTCTGATTTGACAAAAGGAGGATAGGTCAAGAAGGGCTAATGGATTCAATTGTGGCGGGTTGGACGGAGGATAACGATGGAACGATGGGGAATTTAGTATCCAAAATTAGTAACTGTAGGCATGAGATAGCACGCTGGAGGAAAAATAATCCCCCTTATGGAAAGGAAAAAATTCACGACCTTCAAAGGGCTCTCGAAGAGGTACAAATGAACAATAATAAAACGCAGGAAGAAATCTTGGATGTGTCAAGGAAATTACAGGAGGCATACAAAGATGAAGAGGAATACTGGAATCAAAAGAGCCGCAATATGTGGTATTCATCCGGGGACTTGAATACTAAATTTTACCACGCTTTGACGAAACAAAGACGGGTGCGAAATAGGATTGTAGGGCTATATAATGAAGAAGATATTTGGGTTACGGGTGGAAAGGGTCGCCGCAGATTATTTTGAGAGTGTATTTACTTCAACTTCCCCATCGAAATTTGATATTTTTTTGGAGGAGATCCCATTGAATATTACGTCCCAAATGAACCACGGATTATTGAGGAGGGCGACGGAGGAAGAAATTAGGCAAGCTTTATTTATGATGCATCCTGAAAAAGCACCAGGGCCGGACGGGATGACGGCCCTCTTCTTCCAACATTCTTGGCATGTTATTAAAACGGATTTGGTGGAACTAGTGAACAATTTTTGGAAACTGGAGTTTTGGATGCCCGACTTAATGAAATGCATATTTGTATGATACCTAAAACGAAGCGACCCACAAGGATGACTGAGCTTAGACCGATAAGTCTTTGCAATGTTGGGTATAAAATTATCTCCAAGGTTTTATGTCAAAGACTAAAGGGATGTTTACCTCGTCTGATATCGGAAACACAATCAGTGTTTGTGCCTGGATGTCTGATATCGGATAATATTTTAATAGCTCATGATATTTCATGGTTTACAGGCCAACAAGGCTTGTCAGGGGAAGTTTATGGCAATAAAAACAGATATGAGTAAAACGTATGATCGAGTGGAATGGGATTTCATACAAGCTTTATTACATAAAATGGGATTTGATCCCCACTGGATAAGGATTATGATGGAATGTATTAAGTCAGTCCAGTACAGAGTCTTGATTAATGACAGCCCCGAGGGTGTATAGTTCCCCAGAGAGGATTGCGACAAGGAGATCCTTTATCTCCATATTTATTTATTTTATATACGTAGGCTTTAATAGTAAATATTAAAAAGGCTGAGCGTCAGAAAAGATTAACATGAATGAAGGTGGCAAGGGCGTGTCCGGCTATTTTCCATCTTCTTTTTGCGGATGATAGTCTTTTCTTTTGCAAGGCGCAACCGGAGGAATGTCAAACGATTCTTACTATCCTTAAAGAATATGAGGCAGTTTCAGGGCAGTTGATTAATTTTCAAAAATCGTTAATTCAGTTTGGACATAAAACTGGAGAGGACAAACGTGAGGAGTTGAGGGACATACTAGGGATCCAGAATTTAGGAGGCATGGGGTCTTATCTGGGGCTCCCAGAAAGCCTGGTTGGATCTAAAATACAAGTATTTGGATTTGTGCAGGAGAGGTTAAATAAGAGAGTTACTGGCTGGAATTTTCGATATTTCACTAAGGGAGGGAAGGAAGTGATCATCAAATCTGTTGTCACGGCTTTACCAAACCTTGTGATGTCATGCTATAGACTCCCTAAAGCTACTACGAAAATGCTTACTAGGGCTGTGGCACAATTTTGGTGGAGTCATGGTGGGAGCACAAGGGGGATGCATTGGAAATCATGGGATAAATTATGCTTAGATAAAGAAGCTGGAGGCTTAGATTTCAAGGACATCGATGATTTCAATACGGCAATGTTGGGGAAACAATTATGGCATCTTATCGAGAAACCAAACACTATGTTTTCTCGAGTTTTTAAAGGTCGGTATTATAGGAATACGTCTCCTCTTGAACCGATCCGATCATATTCTCCTTCCTATGGATGGAGAAGTATGATATCCACTAGATCTCTGGTTAGCAAAGAACTAATTAAAAGGGTGAGATCAGGATCATCTATCTCTGTATGGAATGAAACCTGCTCCCAACCACTCGCCCGAGACCAGCAAATAAAAATTTACAGAACTTCTCTCCAGATTTAAAAGTGGCTTCACTCATCAATGCAAATACGCGAACTTGGAATATGCCAATTATTCGGGCTCTGGTAGATCCCAAAGATGTGGCAATTATAGAAAGCATACCTCTTAGTAGAACTCAGATGGAAGATATGGATGGATGGCATTTTACTAAGAATGGAAAATACACGGTTAAATCGGGCTATCAGGTAGAACGAGTTTATTCGGATAAAGGATGTCCGCTTGAAACTCAAGGACCCACAGTGGATGTTTTAAAGGCTTATTGTTGGAAAGTTAGGTGTCCTCCTAAGTTAAAACACTTTCTGTGGCAATTATTATCGAGTTGTATGGCTGTACGAAAAGACTTGCAGGCAAGGGGGATAAGAGGAGATCTTGGGTGTGACAGATAAGGAGCGGCAGAGGAAACAATAAATCATGTATGTTTTGAATGTCCTCCTGCACGTCAAATCTGGACATTATCCAAGATCCCTTCTCACCTAGAAATATTCCCCACGAATGCTTTGTTCACGAATATGGATCATTTGTTTTGGCGCGTTACACCAAAGATGGAGGATCATCATTATGCATGGATCTTATGGTACATATGGAAGGCCCGAAATAGTAAATTTTCAGCAATCTGGATATCGAACCAATAATTACGCTTACACTGATAGAAACAGAAGTAATTTTATGGAGTGAGGCACAAGTGAAGACGGAACAACAGATTACACAATCCACAGCCACCACTATACCGGTTATTCCGGGACGTTGGTGTTTTGTGGATGGTTCATGGAAAGCGAAGGATATGTTCGATGGGCAAGGGTGGTACAGTACTTTAGAAGGTTTCGTGGGTTTAATGGGTGCAAGGGAAGTCAGAGCAAGTATATCACCTCTTCATTTGGAGATAGAGGCACTCATTTGGGCTATGGAAAGTATGAAGAATCTACGTCAATATCAGGTTACTTTTGCAACGAATTGTTCTCAATTGGTGAAGATGGTTTCGGAACCAGAAGAGTGGCCAGCTTTTGCAGGTTATCTCCAAGATATCACGACACTTCAAGGGAGTTTCACCAGCTCAAATGTTATCTATGTACCACGAACATTCAATTCAAGGGCGGATAGTTTAGTACGCAATGTCAGAGCTCAGACGTCTTTTGTTGTTCACATGGATACAGAGCTACCGGTTTGGTTCCCATGGTCTATATGAGTCTGTATTTTGATGTCAAAAAAAAAATTAGGTCACACTTGGATATTATAAATTTATGTGTGGAGTTCGAGTTGGATCGTCCCGGATCTAAATGATTTGATTTTGATGTATAGAAACATAAAATGTCTAAATAACCAATGTATCTGATATTTGGATATTTGTACGAAAAATAATTTTATTACCCAATTTAGACCGGGTTTTTTTAATACAATTAGGTATACATGGATATATCTAAAATATAAAACTAAAAACGAGTATATCAATATATAAAAATCTAAAAGTCAATATCAGCGCGGACGCATGAGTCAAATTCTAGTTAAGATTAAAATAGATTGTGTATAGAATGTTTTAAGGTTTTGGATGCCAAATGAAATCAGTATGCTACTCAGAAAAGTTAGAAAGAAAGGGAAAAAAAAAAGAAAGAATAAAAATGGATGGAAGACTCCAAAGCTCAGAACCAATTTGAGCGGGTTCATAGGGTTGAACGGTTGATCCATACCGGATGTCAATGGTAAATAAACCGGATAACAAATTGGTTTGCGGTCAATGATGGGCAAGTCCGGTTCAGAGTAGTCTTGTGTCTCCGCAACTTGTGCATACACTTGTGCTGCGTTCTTACCAGATCCCCTTTCTAATCGAGAAAAATGGCGCAGAAGCTTAACTTGCCTAATCTCGCCGTCCCTCCTCCTAATGTTTGCCGCTCTAGTTTCCCTTCCACCTTCACTTTCGGCGTCGCCACTTCCGCTTACCAGGTCTCGTCTCCCCCTGGATCTATCTTTTGACTTCTAGAAACGTTTACTCAGGAAAAGATGAAAACTCGTTATGTAAATGTTGATCTTGGCTAATTTTTGCCTGTAGAGAGCTTTTAGTGAATCTGGTTTGAAGTTTGTCTGGCAAAGGCAACATTTTTTTTTGTTGTCAAAGCTTTGTATAAAACTAGCTAGCATCACTGACCTAAGTAACTATTGGTTGATTTATAGATCGAAGGAGGCTGGAATGAAGGTAAAAAAGGGCCAAGTATATGGGACAAGTTCACTCATCTTGAAGGTTTGTGCTTCCTTTCTTGCTTCTTATATCCCAACGAGGACTATGTAGATTAACACTTTGTTATTTAGGCAAAGTTCTTGATGGAAGTAATGGCGATGTCGCTGTGGATCATTACAACAGATACAAGGTTAAGAAAAGTTCCCTTTCTTTTTCCCTTATATGGTTTCCTTATTTCTTCACATTCTTATTCCAATAATTTGCAGGAAGACATTGAACTTATAGGGACACTAGGATTCAGCGCTTACAGATTTTCCATATCTTGGTCTCGCATCTTCCCTGGTATGTTCTTTTGTTTTTTGCTACTTTATGTTTGACTGTTATCCATCTTAAAACTGGAATATGGGTTTTCTTATACCGCTGTGTCTTCATCCACATTTGAAAAATCATCCCTGTCTTTATGCTTTTGTCTCCATGTTTGGGTGGTGGTCACGTCTTTTGTTACGATCCTTCTGTGGTATCTCTGTTTCTTCCAAGTTGTTGGCGTCCTTTTATAGACACATCAAATCTTGAACTCCCTTTGCATTTACGCTCTTGGGGCCATAAAAATAATTATGCTTGTCTTTATGGCTTCGTGAAAATATAAAGTTTTGTTGTTTGAAACGCTTATTGTGTTTCATTTACATCTGTTCTAGATGGACTGGGAACTGAAGTTAATGAAGAAGGGGTTGCCTTCTACAATAATATTATCAACTCACTTCTTGAAAAGGGTATATTCTCTACCCCTAAACGATCCTTTTGCTGTGTTTATGTATTTGTTCGTTTTCACGAGATGATTACTATTTCAGGTATTGAGCCGTTTGTAACTTTGTATCATTGGGATCTCCCCTCACATCTCCAGGAATCCATCGGAGGTTGGACAAATAGGAAAATTGTGTAAGTAGTAAATTATACTTATGATCCCTTGTAAGCAGATATACATTTCTTTTGTAGAATTTCTTGTCTTGTGGAAATTTAAGTTTGGCTGATTGCGTTTCATGTATGTGAAAGTTGTTATTCTTCAGAAGACTATGATCTTGCATTCTTCCCAAATTCTTATAAGAAGCCTTCCTATAGCTAAAATACAACCAGCACCAGTTTTGTAGAACTGATTGTGTTGACACTAAATCATTTGCTTCATGTGCAGAGATTACTTTGGGCTCTATGCAGATGCTTGTTTTGCCAGTTTTGGTGATAGAGTGAAGCACTGGATCACATTGAACGAACCACTCCAGACCTCAGTGAATGGACACTGTATTGGGATATTCGCACCTGGGAGAAAAGAAAAGCCCTTGGTCGAACCATATTTGGTATCACATCATCAAGTTTTGGCCCATGCAACTGCTGTTTCCATATACAGAAGCAAGTACAAGGTATAATCACTAACCTATTATCGGACCATTGTCTCTATTCTAGTTTCATATCTTGGATCTTTGGTTATGGGAAGATGCATCAAGGGTTCTGTTGCTGAGATCTAGTGCCTTTATCTATGTATCTCAGTTGCTTGTTATTTACCAATGTGCTTTTTTTGCTTTACATATATACTAATCTAGGAAAGTCAAGGCGGACAAATCGGTTTGTCGGTTGATTGTGAGTGGGCAGAGGCAAATTCAGAGAAAATGGAGGACAAAATTGCTGCTGGTAGGCGAATTGACTTTCAACTTGGATGGTAAGCTGTGCATTGAGCGCGTTCTTAATCATGAAGATATGGGATAGAATCGTAATTGAGCTATAAATGGGGTGTCTATGTGGTAGCTTAGAATATACATTCCACTTACACTGATGTTTTCCAAGGGCGGTAAAATCCTAAGCAGTCTTGGACTCTTTGCTTGCGATATTTCCCTTTGTAATTAGTTGAGTAACCACCCTTGTCTAATATGCTTTTTATATGTTAAGGTTTCACAAATGCCATCTTGTGTGTTTAAGATAGTGGTACTATCAATTTACACAAATGTTGCTACTGAGAGTAAAACATTGTCACGTCCGAGGGATCCGTTATCCGTAGGGACAAGGGGAGAACTTGCAAACTTTCAAGTATATATCACTCCTTGAAATAATGAATTGAAATCATTTTGCAGGTTCTTGGATCCTTTGTTTTATGGAGACTATCCTGCAACTATGCGCCAGAAACTTGGAGATAATCTTCCTACGTTTACTCCGGAAGAAAAGGAGTTTATGCTTCAGAACTCATGGGACTTTCTTGGCCTAAACCACTACACCTCGAGGTTAATTGCTCATGTCTCAAACAAAGAAGCTGAGAGTGACTTTTACCAAGCACAAGAATTGGAGAGGATTGGTAACAAACACAAACAATGAACGTTATTTTATCATTAGCATCTTCTTACTTTATAGTGCTCATCTCTTTTCTTTTCTGTGCACAGTTGAATGGGAGGATGGAGAGCCAATAGGTGAAAGGGTAAGAACTACTCTCTTCTTAGTCTCCGGTCAATCTAATGACTATTAACATTCCAGCACATATGCTAAAGGCAAGTATGTATGAGCTAATGATCAACTAAATAAATCTGTGACAAGTACAGGCTGCTTCGGATTGGCTTTATATTGTGCCTTGGGGAGTACGGAAGACTTTAAATTACATCAGCAAAAAATACAACCACCCTCCAATATTTATTACTGAGAATGGTATGTACTTTCCTTGTAGCTCTGTGGTTCAGTTTAATACGGTACAGTGCAAAGTTTTTAAGAAAAGCAGAATAGGTTTGCTGCCCATCATTCATTCTCAAGTCAAGTGAACAATTTGTTTTTGTTATACCGCGATTCTTTTATACACATCATGAGCTTTGAATTACTTGGTGCAACACGACAGGCATGGATGATGAAGATGACGGATCTGCTTCTATGCATGAGATGCTTGACGATAAGCGTAGAGTTGCCTACTTCAAGAGCTACCTTGCTAATGTCGCTGAGGCTATCAAGTTAGTCAACGTTTTTCTCTTCATTCGTATGTATGCTAGAAATTATTAAGTAAAAATGCATATCTTACAACAAGTTGACACTATGATTGAAACAGAGACGGAGTGGACATAAAGGGATACTTTGCGTGGTCTTTGCTCGACAACTTCGAGTGGGCTCAAGGGTTCACCAAAAGATTCGGTTTGGTATATGTGGACTACAAGAACGGTTTAACCCGCCACCCAAAATCTTCTGCTTATTGGTTCATGAAATTCCTGAAAGGTGATGAAGACAACAAAGGTAAAAAAGATTGAAAATCAAGAAAAGGAAAACCAAAGCTACTACTCCGTTTACATGATTTGTGTTGTGTCGCTACAAATTTGTACCAAATAGATTAATAATATGATGGTATAGATCCATAACAAACCAAATTACTTGGGGTGTTCTTTTCGATTCAAACTCGTATTCTGACTAAAGTTTATTTTCTTATTTCGAAGCCCAAACAAATGACAAACTGTGTTGTGATGGTTTATATGATTGTTATAAGGACTTAGAAATGGGTGCATTTGCAAGAGAAACCCATAATACGTTTTTTTTTGTTCTTACAACAAAAATATTCCGTTATTCAAATTTGGAATGATAATTAGATTGGAATAGAACAATCCACAAAACAAAAATAAATCTTATAAAAAGATCCGGCAGTTTTAGCTAAGAAACCAATAATCTCATTTGCGGAATGTATGAAATCGTAAAGTTATGAAATCTCTTTAGTCTTTGGATCTATTTCAACTCTGTCAAAAAATCGGTTATGTTTGAGGTTCCTTTATCACCAATATCAAATTTTTGTAGTCAAACCCAAAAAGTATTGACATATGACGCAATATGCTTTCTATTGGCCAGCGTTTCTAACTTAAAATGCAATGAGAATTGCAATGAGAATTATGTTCGTCTTTGATTCATGTATCCAAAAGTTCTGTTTTCCAGAACTATCCTTCTAAACACATCCACATTCACATCCACTCAAGATCGATATATAAATCTAAGAATCATCCACCAAGCATATATTCTCTAAAGAGTAAGACTTGAGTTGTTATCGGTGGTGTTTGAGCCAAACTCTTAACTAGTCCATTTGCTGTGAACCATGTTTGAGATTCTCTTTTTTTTTTCATATCTAATCAGTTCAAATGAATTCCGCCAGAAAAGATAATTCAAGTTAGTGCATATGCTAAACGCATAGAAGTGTAAGTAAATAGAATTGCTTGTTTGTATTCATGATCTTACAAGAGTATATAAACACATTCCTTAACCGATTTAGTTTAGGATAAACTTCACAACTAATTATATATTTATCTCTAAGTAACTATGTCATTATCTCTACTTATATTAGCATTATTATCTCCATAATTCCCTCGTCCAATACTCCCCCTCAAGTTGAGAAGGTGGAAGTTTCTAACTCCCAACTTGAACAACAACCGATTGAACTGATCTTTCCCAAGAGCCTTTGTCAAAACATCTGCTAGTTGCTCATTTGGTCTCACATGTACTATCTCCAATAGCCCTTCAAGAATCGCATCTCTCACCTGATGACAATCTGATTCGATGTGTTTAGTCCTCTCATGGAAAACTGGATTCTGTGCAATGTATAATGCCGACTTGCTATCACAGAACAACTTCGACGGCTTGAGTTGTGGAGCTCCTAAGTCCTGCCGAAGTCTCCTTAACCACTCACTTCCCTTGTTGCATGTGTCATTGATCTGTACTCAGACTCAGCTGACGAATTGGACACTACCTTCTGCTTCTTAGTCTTTCAAGACACCAGCGAATCACCAACCAATGCCACATAAGCACTCAGAGATCGTCTTGTTACCGGACATGAAGACCAGTCTGCGTCACAATAAACCGTCAGGCTCGTATCACTCTCTGAACTCAACATTATACCTTGTCCCACTGTTCCTTTCAAATACTTAACTACCCTCATTGCAGCATTCCACTGAACTTCTCTTGACTTTTGCATAAACTGTGATAAGATATGTACCGCATGTGAGATGTCTGACCTTGTAATACTCAAATAAATCAACCGACCAATCAATCTTCTATACTTCTCAGCATCACTCAGAAATGGACTATTGTCCAGCGCCAACTTGTGTTGTATCTCCATAGGAGTTGCAACCGGTTTCAAACCAAGTAACCTTACTTCAGCCACCAAGTCCAATGTGTACTTGCGCTGTGTAATCATAATACCTTCAGCTCCACGTCCCACCTCTATACCAATAAAATACTTTAACTTCCCCAAATCTTTCATGTGAAAGCATCTCCCGGGATGGTCTTTAAACTTGGTGACAAAATCAATATCATTCCCACAAATCAACAGATCATCCACATAAATTAGTACCTTGAGTTCCATGTTCCCTTTAGAGTACACGAACAAAGAATAATCTGCATAAGTGATAAAATCCAAACCCTTTCAGCGCATCAGTAAGCTTCTGAAACCAACACCTTGGAGCTTGTCGCAGTCCATAAATTGCCTTATGCAGTTTGCAAACTTTGTTTGGATCAGAAGCTTTAAAACCTTGCGGAAGCTTCATATAGACTTCTTCTTTCAACTTTCCATGTAAGAAGGCATTGTGTACATCCATTTGATGCACAACCCAGCCTTTCCCAGCTACAATCCTCAATAAACACCATATATTATCATCTTAGCTACCGGAGCAAACGTTACTTAGAAGTCTCTTCCTTTTACTTGACGGTTTCCCAAAGCTACAAGTCTAGATTTTGGTCTCTCCATTGTCCCATCTGCATTATATTTGTACTTGTCGACCCACATGTTCCCTATGGCTTTCTTCCCCGGGGGCAAATCTACGACACTAAATGTCTTGTTAACTTCAAACGCAGTGATCTCCTTCTTCATAGAATTTCTCCATATCTCTTGTTGCATTGCTTCCTTGTAGTTTCTAGATTCTGTATAGGTCATTATTGCAGACAAGAAAGCTTTGTGTGCAGGAGAAAACTTGTCATCACAAATATAATTCGTAATAGGGTATGGAGTAGTGTTACCTTGGACCATTATCGATGACTCTGATTTGGTGTTTGAAGCGGTGGTGAGATCGTGATGGGGTTCTTCAAGACGTGCATTGTAGGTCACGTAATCTTGAAGCTTCGTGGACTGTTTCTTTTCTCTGAATCCTCTACCCATCTGTACTTATGCTACTTCGTTCACTACCTCCTCTGTTTCTTCTTTCTCATCACCACTACTCTGTTCCTGACTCTCATTTGCTTCTGCAACTCCAAGTTCTGTACTTCTGTCACCACTAGGTGGCAACTAACTAGACTTAGTAACACCTCCACTGTCAGCAACGACCCAATCCAGTATCCAATCATCATCTGGTCCACCAGTTAACACTCTATGGTCCACCCTTTATTCTTTCTTTTGTGCAAAAGGAAACACTTCCTCAACAAAACTGATATCTCTTAACACCAAGAACTCATTCTTTTCTAGATCATACACTCTCTATGCCTTCTTTCCAAACGGATATCCCACAAAAACACATCTTCTACTTCGTTCACCGAACTTATCTTTATCTCTATCACGCCTGTGTACATAACACAGTGATCCGAACACACGTCGTGAATCATACACCGGTCTTGTCGCAAATAAAACTTCATACGGTGACTTATCTTTCAAGACCTTTGCAGGGGTCATGTTGATCACATGAGTAGTTGTAGTAACTGCTTCTCCCCAAAACTTCACCGGCATCTGTGACTGAAACAACAACGCCCTAGCCACATTTAAAATATGCATGTGCTTTCTCTCCACCCTGCCATTCTGCTGAGGTGTGTCTACACAGCATGTCTGTCGTATTATTCCGTTGTCTTGTAAGAAGTCTCCCAAGCATATGAATTCTGAACCATTATCGCTTCTCACGGTTCTAACAGCTTCACCAAACTGTTTCTCTGCATATGAACAAAATCTCTGAAGTACCTTTCTCACTTCCGACTTAGCAAGCAGCAGATGTGTCCATACTGCTCTTGAGAAATCATCAACTTTATGAGAAAATATATTGCTCCACTTGAAGCAGGAACTCTATATGGACCCCAAACATCCACATGAATCAATTCGAAAACCTTGCTTGTTTTATTAATACTATCATAAAAGACATCTCTTGTTTGCTTTGCTCTAAAACACACGTCACAATGACTAGAGCAAGTTTTATTTCTAAAATCAGAAAGCTCAGACAAAGTAGAAAACACCAAAATTGCAGGATTTCAAGTCTCCTATGACACAACTGTTGATCTTCATTACTCTCAGCTTTGCAAGCACGAGCTACTCTCACACCCTTGAAGAAGCAAACCCCACCACGTTCTTCACCAGCTCCAATCAGACTCTTCAAATAACGGTCCTGCAAAACACATATAGTGTCAGTAAATAAGGCAAAACAATTTGAATGCCTCAATAGCTTACACACCGAGATGAGAGTACAATCCAAATTTGGTACTAAAAGGACATCTTTTAAAGATATCTTATCAGTAAGAATCATGTCACCCATCTGAGTAGACGTAGATCTCCCACCATCAGCAAAACCGACCACACAAGGTCATGTTTCCCTCACATTTACTAGACAAATAACGTTTCCTGTCATATGGTAGCGAAGCACCTGAATCGATAATAACATCCCCTAAAGGCTTACCAGAAAGCTTTTCAGATTGATTTACTGATCTTCCATCATTAATGATCTGAGTTATAGCTCTCCATTGTTCTGGTGTAAGATCTGAAGCTCCTGAACCGTGTGAAGTAGTAGCATGTGCAGTATTAGCAGCTCCACGTCCACCAGCTCCCCCTCGACTATTGTTTCCACCAGAACCACCGCGTCCATAACCTCTTCCTTGACTCTTACCACGTCTCTCATTCATCCATTCAGGAAACCCTATTATTTGCAGCAAGTACTTTTATCATGTCCAACCTTTCCACAGTGAGGACACACCCTATCTCTCGGCTTATTATTGTAATCTCCATTAGAGTTCTCAGATCGCATCACCATACTAGTGTCATGACTATCTCTTCTTGTTCCTGAACCAGAAACCTCGTCCACTGAATTTTCTCTTCTGCTGCTACACCTAATGGCTTCTTGCTGAGCCGTCTCACGAGATTTTACAGCGTTCAACCTTGCTTCTTCTCTAATAACTTTAGCATACGCTTTACTCAAATCTGGTAGTTCATCAGCTTCGATTATAGCTGTTACCACATTGCTAAACCTGGAATCATCTAATCCCATAATGAACTGATGCACGCGCTCCTCCTCTCTTTCCTTCTCATAGGCAGCAGCCGCATAACAACTACAAGCAGGAGGTGGTCTATACGTTTGCAACTCTTCCCACATCACCGCAAGACACCCATAATAGTCAATCACAGGCTGTCCATTATGTCTGCAAGATGCCAACTGATCCATTAATTGATGAACATGCACCTTGTTTCCCACTTTAAACCTTTTCTTCAGGTTTTCCCACAACTTGCGAGCTTCTGTAATGAATATCTCTGTGGATCTCACTCTTGGTTCAATAGAAGTTCTTATCCACCCTACTATCATGGAGTTTACGCTGAGCCAAGCTTCCAGATCTGCACTATCTTCGCCAGGCTTAGCTAGCGTGCCATCTACGAAACCCATCTTTTTCTTGGCTCTCAACGCATTCTCCATCTCCATCGCCCACTCATTATAATTATCACCCTTCAATTGCACGGAGGTTATCAATGCACCTAGATTATCGGACGAAACAGGGAATACGGTGAAGCAGAGGTGATTACCGTTTCACTCTTCACCGCTACTTGCTTAGTCTCGTCTCCCATGGTTCAATATATGTAGTCTGTGTTGGCAATATATGAGCTGAGTTTTTAGTTTAATCTCCGCTCTAATACCATGTAAGTAAATAGAATTGCTTGATTGTATTCATGATCTTACAAAAGTATATAAACACATTCCTTAACCGACTTGGTTTAGGATAAACTTCACAACTAATTACATCTTTATCTCTAAGTAACTATGTCATTCTACTTATATTAGAATTGTTATCTCCATCATTATCTCCTCCAAAACAAGAAGTCCATGATACATTGATAGTGAGTACGATAGTGATTGGATGAAAATTTACAAAACAAATGCCATATATATTTTTTGGGATAACTGCCTATTCCCCCCTGCAAATACTACAACCCTATCTATTCCCTCCCCCCATATTTTCCACCTCATAAGTAAACCACCCATATATATGAATCGCTTTACAACTCTCTATAATCTATTTAGTTATGCCTAAATCCCCTTCTCTAATCTAATTTTGGAATATAAATTAAGGGAGAATTTCATAAATACACATTCTCTAGTACCCTTATTCAACTTTACCTTCATTAAGGGGATATTTTCATAAATACCTACATCTTTAATTTGTAATTGACTAAATTAACCCTCTCATAATCTAACCTAAGTTCCTATCTCTTTCTTTCTCCGACATCAGAGACGGCGACAAAATCAGCAACGGCGACGGCAAAGCTTACGAGATCAGCGATGGCGAGGGTAACACGACTAGATCGAGCAACAACAACGGCGACGAGATCGAGTGACGGTTCCGTTCCCTAATTTCCCTCCCTTCTCGTTCTTATCTTTTTCTTGGGGAGCAAGATGGGAAGTCAAGCAGCGGTTTCGTTCCT
>JABAYD010009896.1:0-14215 GCA_014822095.1 Diplotaxis tenuifolia
ACGTTCAGGAAGCTCACCCACCAGATAGGAATGTGTAGACTGAAGGATCTTCAGTGATGCATTCACCAGGGGAGTATCAAGTGTTGTACTCTTTTGTCCTGTCCTTGGTTTCCCTTTTTACCACATTAGGTTTTGGGTTTTACCAAGGAGAGGTTTTAACTAGGCAACATTAAGCATGGTACAAGCCCATATGGTTATGCCATCCAAGGGGGAGTATTATAAACCCATTGTGGATGGGACATAACATTGTTATTAGTAATAGAGCTCATATGCTTATGCATATAGCGGCTATGGTTTATGGAGTCTCTCTTTGTATCTACTTTATATAATCCTTATATAAGGACATGTTATATCAATAAAAGAGACACACATTCCACAAAAAATTAACACTTTACCTAAGGGAAGAAGCAACCCATGTCTACATCGGATTTGTGAATTACGGAAAAAGAGAAAATGTGGTAGTTAGAAATTATCAGGAGATTGCTGGTGAGTAATAGTTTAGATTCAACGGAGAAAAGAAAGGAAAATAATGTCATAGCTTTGAATCAATTTAAAACGTGGATAATGATGAAGAAGGTACGAGGAAAGAGGAGAAAGAATCTAGAAAACAAAAGCGTGGATGGGACCACGTAGCAGACGCGTTCGACTTCACACACACTTTTGTACTGTTCTCTATTTATACTCGTCCATTTCCATTTTCATTTGCAATCCCAATTCTTGCTTTTTCACATCTACAAAACAAAAGCTTATAGAGGTTTTTAGTGAAATATACATGGTGGAGGTCCAAATTAGCAAATTGGTCATGATTAGACATAAAGATAAAATTTTACACAATTTGGTTTTGATTGGACGATTTTACCCCTCTTACATTCTCGTTCTCATGTGCATATCTAGCAACATCTCTCTCTCCAATGATTCTTCACTTCTTTCATACTTTCTTTTTCTTTGAACCACACATATTTTCTTACATTTGTTTTCACATAAATTTATTTTTTTACATTATTTTGTTTCTTGAATTTTTTTCTCATCTACAAATTTATGTGCAAATCATTTTTAGCATAAAACTATGGTAATATGTTTATACAAAATGCAAAAACTGATAAATAATTTTTCTGGGTTTATGATAAACTACACTATAACTTACTAATAATTTGACCACACGTGTTACAAAATATATTAGCGAGTTAAAAAAATTTGTAACAAGATACAAAACTTGTTAACAAGTTACAAAATATGTTAACGAGTTAACAAATTTTGTAACATGATACAAAATTTGTTAACATTAAAATAACATCAACTATAGTTTTGCTAACATGATATAAAATCGGTTAATATTAAAATAAATATCAACTCTTTCTGGGTTTATGATAAACTATATTATAACTCATAAATAATTTGACCACCAAAGTTACAAAACATGTTAGCGAGTTAACAATTGTTTTAGTGAATTAACAACTTTTTTTAACGAGTTAACAAATATTGTAACATGATACAAATTTGTTAACATTAAAATAATATCAACTGTAAATTAATATTCAAAGAAAATAATACAATTTAATTTGAATGATTTAGCAAGAAAATAATACAATTTAATTTTATTATTCGTGAGTGAGAGAAGAGAGAAAAAAAACATAGGAAAATGAAACATAAAAGGTCAAATAACAATTAAATGTTCATTTAAGATATACAAGCCAATTATCTCAAGTTTATATATTTACTTTCTGGAAATTTGTCTGTCTGTATATGTCAAATCCTTCTCCGAGTAAACCGAACCGGAAAACCAGCTTCGGGGAGCGGTGCTTGCTCATGGCTACGCAACAACGAACACGCCTCTACATCCTCCGACGCTATGTTTCCATGCTCCTCTGCTGGCACGACCACTCTATTCTAACTAGCATGTTCTCTTCAATCAAAGTCGGAATCATCAACTGGCTGACACAGAATAAGAAATCTGATTTTAGAGAAACGTGCAGAATGTGATGTGATTGTAGGACATTTTTAGTTTAATGTGTCACAGTTTTACTTTTAGTTTTGTAGACTGCTTTTGTTTTTTTTTCCGGGAATCTCTGTAACACGAGGAAGAATCAAAATATTGGTATTTGTATTATGTATGTACATAGTGTGAATAACATGTGAGCTTTTCAGTACATCCTTTTAAGAAGCCTAATATGATATGTTCGCATGCTTAGTCCTAGTGATTTTTTTTTGTCGTTAGTTAGTAGCAAGTAAAACTCCTTGATAATTTAACAACAACAACAAAGAAATAGTAACAACGTCATAACTTGGTATCAACTTCCATCCTTAAGGAAGATAAAGAAGCAGCAGGATCATTAGACTATTGTTTAGTCTAAGTTTGGTCGATTCTAAAAATAGGAACAAACTCGATTGTGGGCTATTTCAAAACCACTTTTATCTACAATGGAACCTCTATAAATTAATAATGTTGAGACTACACCAAAATTTTATTTTTTTATTAATTTAGAGAGATATTAATTTATAAATATACTAATTGAATCAAAAACTTAATTTGAGATTATAAAATTATATTAATTTATAGAGATATTTAGTGTATATTAATTTATCGAGTATTAATTTATAGAGGTTCTATTGTATACTATTACAGCAGAATCCCTGCCATTAGTTTTAGAGTTATTTACAAATAAATGCTATTATCCTTTTTAGGTTTTTTAAATAATTTTTAACACAATGTTCAACCAATCAGGTGCTTCCATTTTAAACTAAACAATATTCCCTAACAATAACTACGATTCATTATTCTTTTTTTTATAATAGATAGTTAAAGTATTAGCGACACATTATATGTACCCAAACTATTTTTTTGTTTCTACGTTAAATATTTTTTTTTTACTTTTTTTTGTTCCTTTTCTCCGAGGCAGATCCGAAGTGTTGAGGCAAAACTTAGAAATCTATTAGAAGCAGGTTTTGATATTTTTACTCTCAGATGAGGAACATGTTTGAGGGTGGCAGTGAAGTCAAAACAGGTTTACTTCGGAGTGTTGCAGGTTGAGCTGTTTCTTGCTCCATTATGGTTCATGGCGAGTCAAGGCGTTCAGGTGAGTTTAGGAACACCCGGTATATTCCACAGCTCCGGTGATGGCAACGGTAAACTTCATAAAACTGTGTTCGACTTTATCCTAAATTAATAATACGACTCAACATAAGTTAGGTATCTGAGTCTTATTATATGTAGTATAATAATATATGTCTCCTATTCATTTAAACGGTATAGTATGTTTCAAGATTATGTCGCACATAATCTCTTGACAAATTTTTCAACAAGAACTGAAATAACGAAACTACTCTATAACTTATTTTTGTATTTAATATATATGTTTCTAAATTATTGTTTTAGATATATTCTAAGTATATCCCCACACAATAAATCATTTAGCAACTAAATATGTGTTAGATTTTTCTTCCTGATTGTAACAACAGTCCTAAGATATTGACATATTTGTTATTAATCAAAAAAGTTTCCTAACCAAAAAAGATTTAGTCCTAACTAGCTCTGATTTATTTAATTAATTATTAGTCATGACTTTTAACCAATGCATGACAAATTAAAAACATTAATTAATTTATTCCAATATTAAATTATTAAAATTCAACTTTTTCAGCAAAACAAAACCGATTAATTAGACGATCAAAATAAAGAAATTGTAATATACGTACAAATTAAGGATTGAAAAACAAATTTTCATCATCTGTAACAGAACTAGAAAAAGTTTTAATGGATAATTTACTATATTATTTTAATGATTTAATTACACTTCTAATATAGGATTATAATTTTTTGAAAACTCAAAAAGTAATATCATCTAAAAATTAAAATAAAGCATATGAACAAGTTTGATACTAAACTATATCAAATAATAAAAATTTAAAATAATATAATCAAACTTTAATTTGTTTTGTCTGATAAAATAATCCCGCGTTTTCAAAACGCGGGTAAAAATCTAGTTATTCAATAAAGAGAACATGTCCAGTTCAGTACCTATATTTTTTTTCATACCTATATCAACACTACACATACTAAATTGCTTACAATAAATTATAGCCTTTTTCCTCTAAAAATTATTGAGGGGAAAAAAGGACATAAGGCCTGTTCGTTTTACGAACGCAATAACTGGCGTCAGCGGCAATAATTAAAGCAACGACAGTAGTAATTTACAAGTTACGTGCGGCTGCGTCAGTCACCACCGATCAATTAGTGACAGGAAACCAGAGTTGCCGCTGCCGCTGTTATTTCTTGCGTCGCATCTGCCGGTTATTACTTGCCGTAACGACTGAAAAAGAGAATCTCTTTTGACGCGAGTGTGATGTATTTGCCGAGAACATAGCTGTTTTTATGAACCTCTGCGGCTGCCGCTGGTGTTTATGAAACGAACAGGCCTATAGTAAAAATGCATTATCAGTATTGGGTCAGAACCGGCACTATAAGAAAGGGTGTATATGAATGAAAGAGAAAAAGAGACGACACCCAGCGGAAATAGAGAAGTAATAGAGATCAAAACAAAGTAGAGGAAATCCTAGTTCTTCCCGTCAATCTATGTGGTGATGTTTGAACTTCCTTCTTGGTCTCCTCCTCCTCCCTTAAATCATTTTAACCTAAAAAACTGGGTCGAACTTAATGAGCTGAGGGATTTGGCCGAGTCTTCATGTTGAACTTCTGGCCGTCAACCTCTCGGGACGATCTTTCACCTTGTTGTTTTTCCCATTTCCAAACTTCTTTTACTTCACCTTAGTTTTACGACTTTCCTCGGGAACACTAGGTTATTTCAGTGGACATGCGAAGAGAGGGGACAATATGAATTTGGGCTCGAGATTTAAAATCACAACTAGTTGATAACTCGCATTAAGTGCGGAGTAAATGATCTAATAGAGATTTTAACTTTTAACCAGATTTTTACCCGTTCTTTTCAAGCACGAAATTGTTTTTCATGATTAAAAATTTATATAATTGGGTTTTGTCTTTATTTAAAGTATGTTTTGATATAAAATCAGTAATCTGAAATTTGTACTGATGATTGTTTTGCATTAATTTTTAGTTTTTATTTCTTTTTTAAATTTGATTTTAAATTTTGTTTTTCTTTTTTAATTTTTAGTTTTATGTTTCTATTTTTAATTTTCAGCTTTTGGTTATGGTTTTTAGTTTGTAGATCTGCCGAGTTAGTTTGAACTAATATTACCAACAAACAAATTCTAAATAATTTAAAATTAAAAAGATGACAAAAAAATTAAAAATACATTGCAATAGTTTATTTTATAAATAAACAAAAAATATATAACCCGCGTTTTCAGCTATTGGTTTTAGTTTTAATTTTTTAGATTTGGTTTTTGGTTCTGCTTTACATTTATTTTTTTAAATATAATCAGTAAATTATTTAATTAGAATAAAACAAATGGTATATTATGATTTCCAATATATATATATATATATATATTTGTTTCATATAATTAGTATATTTCCATATTTGTTAAAGAACTGTTAAGATATGAAATCTATTTGTTTCATATAATTAGTAAATTTCCATAGTTCATACTTGATAATATCTAAATATGCATGTTAATCGAGTTGGTTTAATTTAAGTAATACGGTTCAATCATCTATATGTCGTATATTATTTATAACATTCTAGAAAAGGTCCAAATTTAAATGACAACTTTTATCGGTAGATAAAAAATGACTATGTTTTAATAGAGTATATTTGAATTTCTTTTATTTTTTTTAACATTTGTTTTTCTTGGTGTAATTAAAATATAGTTTGTTGAAGCAAGTCTATAAACGTAAACAAAGAATTATATAAAGTTAGTTATTAATTTAAGATAAACCGAAACATAGGAAATATAATTATTACTTTCATAGTATCAATTATGAATATAAAATAAAAAGGCAATGGAGTAATAAAATATTAAAGGAACAAATAATAAGGAAACAAATAAAAACATTGAACCACAACTAGGCCGATTAGTATCTTCAGAATTCTTTGTTTGCAATCCTATCAAGAGAAATAACCAAGAATATCAACTTTTAAAATGAAAAGATATATATTTTACCAAACTTATTAAACGAAATGTATCATCTTTCTGAAAGCGTCAATTTCAGGGACATTACCAAACTCAAACAATATTTTGAAACACCCATCAATATTAGTCACATTCTTCAATTGACCTTATCATGATAAACAATATAATGTTCGCAAATTATTAAGAGATTTTTACATCCTAGGACACATTTTCACTTTCCAGTTACATTTAAAGACATATTTTACTTGAGACACACATTTTATAAGTGCTTTGTCTTTTATACCCTTTACTTTCCATAAATAAAAATTTATTGTCTTTATATTTTTATCTAAATGTTTCCAGCTAAACTATTTTTGTCTTTTTCAACCTTATCTCTTCTCTCAAACTATCTGGTTTCAGATAGCAAGAAATAAAAAAGTGTGAACTTCTTATAAAACCCAGAAATTACTTTTTCTAGTTTCTCTCGGCCCTAACATCCTATTTTTCTCGCCTTCTCTAAATTGAATAAAAAATATCAATCCTAATTGACATTAACCTAACCAAACAGTTTTCATTGGCATCAATCTGATGTTTCCACGTTGCAATTTTTCCATCAGATCTGGTGCAAATATGAGATTCGGAGGTAGAGGACGCGAGGATGGATCGGTTGGTTGCGATTTTCTCCTCATATCTGTTTTTTTTTTGAAAAAGGTTTGTTTAACCAGAGATCTAGTCGGTGAGCTCAACTAAATGTCATCCTAAAGATCCACGCGCCTGTGTGTACATATAGTGGTGTGTGTCTGTCGTCGGAGCTCCACCGTTGAGTCACCACTTCCCTCTTGGTTTAATAATACCAAGCCTCTATCTCTTTGATGGTAAATCAAAACAAAACAAAAATCAAAAATCCAAGAAAAAGAAGAAGAATTTGAAGCATGAACAAAGGCAGAAGAGTTGTGAACATGTATTGATTCGATGTGGATGATAGAAATATCATAAGCTGAATATATATTACAATACAAATATTGGTTACCAAATAATGTCTCACTTTCTTGTTGTGTTTCTTGTCTTTTTGGTTTCTATAAAAATGTAATGAACGCATTTTTTAAAATTATTGTTTGATTTTACTAATCCTTGTAAAATATCTATGATTATGTATCCATGGCTAATCTGTCCATGTCCACAAATATTATGTTCATAACTCATTGGTCAAACAATATTATTCAAACTTGTTCTATTCACAAAATTCATGTGTATCCACATAACAAAAATTCATGTGTCCATATCCACAAACACTTTGGTTTTTACTAAGGGTAGAACCGTTTACATTCTCTCTTGGTTTACGTGATTGTGTATTCTAAGTGGAATGTGTCTCTCAGTGTAATAGAAAGACAAAATGTGACCTATTATGTAATGCACTCGCCAAAATTGTAAAACACAGAATACAATATTTGCATCTGTAGAGTTTCATAAATCTTGGAAAATGTGATGCAAATTTAGTATGATTTATGTAGTTCAAATTTATAGGGTTTAGGACTTCAAAAAAATTGGGGAAGCAAAAATATTCTATCACCATAATACATACATAAAATCCCTAAATTTTTGTTAATTATTTTAATTGCAAATATAATATGTGTTTAAAAAAAAATTGCACTTTACTATATTATCATCACGGGATTGCTTATGTCCATTGCGTAAATACGATATCCATATTAAGTTTTTTTGATGCAATTACAGTGCAATGTGAAATTACGATATCAAGGGATTGTTTGGATCTATTGCGTATATACGATTTTCTGTTATGTAAAGTTATTGTTGGGATTATCGTAAATTTAGATAACTATTCGAATTTATTTGATATAGGTTTAAAAGATAACACGGAATCCTCCATTTCTCATAGTTAATAAGCTATCTTTTTCAGACCTCGTACAATTTGTATTTATTATTGATTAAATTTTACATGTATTTTTTAAAGAGTTTGCTTAATGAACGTCAAATTTTACTACATATATGGTAAGTCGAGTATAATAATGTTCTTTATATTTATGTTTATCATAATCTCCTTCATCGTAATTATATTTTGATTTGACGTCAAAAATACAATATGAAGGTGATAGCTAATCATGTTTACTATTAAAGTGTTTTAACTTGCTATATTTATAAACATATTATATTCACTATAAATACATATTGGTGTAGTTAGTTGTTCACGTTTATATTATGTATGTAAAAAAATCATATTTATGTTGTGAATAAGTTATATTTTAGGGATATATAACATATAGTTATATAAGTGTTATATATATATATATATGGTTTATGTTGTATTCATCTAACGTATCATTCAACTTCTTATTTTATAAATTAGGTAATTTTTGATTCCTTATATTTATATAAACTCACTAATATCTTAAAAGGAGGCTTTCAATTAATACGACGTAAAACGCCTGCTGACAATAAAATAAACCATGAGAATCCAAAAAAAAAACATAAAGTCAAACCAAACAGAGACAAATTTCACTAAAAACCAATGAAAACCTTTACTACCTGATTAAAAGGTCTGTCGCTTCAACCATTTTTTCAACCTTTCCTTCTTGATTCTGATAGTTGTCGCTTGCCTTGGGTTGTTTTCCAGAAAACAAATTTGTGATTCTATAGATTAAGTACGACAATGATATATACAATCCTCTGGTAGGGTTAGGTAGTCTTTTATTTAGTCAATCAAATATATGCAATCCATAAATTAATGGAAAACAAATTCCTGTAATTTTGTGATTATTTTTTAAATTTGTTTGAACTAATTGAGTGTTTTAGTTTTCTATATTTTGAATATTGCACTAATTATGGTCAATTGTTAAATCAATAAAACAAATTAAGTAAATAAAGTTAAAATAGAAAACAAATAAAATGGCGTATTTTTAAAAATAGAACGGTTAATTAAACTATTTATTTACTTCCATGATATAAGTTTATAGCATAAGACTAAGGGAAATAGTTTAATCGTTGAGGCATATAAAGGAAAAGAAATATGTTCATAAGAATTCTAATGTTTTAAAATACTACGGGTGATTCAATCATATTTATGAACTATGGAGATGCATTGTCCTTGAAATAAAGTGAAAATGTTTAATTTTCGAGTCATAAAAAGAAAAGAAAACTTTGAACAAACATGAACAAATTAAGCTCAATAAGATATAAACGTTTTCAATGGTCTTCGAACAAACATGAAACAATATGTAGCGTATATAGGTGGATTATGTACTATATTGATTTTCCATTAAACGGTCATATGAGCTGGCATGAGACAAAAAAAATGAACAACAAATGCGGTATATTCGTGTTCTTACGTAAATGGTCATATATTCATATTCGTATACAGTGGCGAAGCCACATCCAACACAAAGGGTGCATGTGTACCCACTAATTTTTAAAAATTTATTATTTTGCAAGGTAAAATTATTAGACAAAATATAAAACTCTATTTTATGCACCCACTGATTTTTTTTAAACACTTGTTGAACCCAGTAATTATAATGTCTAGATTCGCCCCTGTTCGTATATATGGTATAAAAACATACACACAAATAATAGAAGAAAAAACATATATTATAACAACTGTCCAGATTTAACGGTCAATGTCGTTGTATGTAATTTCTTTAGACAAAAGAGGTTTGTTTTAAAATGGGTGTGAGAAGCTTTCTCATGATAACATACTTAAGTAATTGTAATTGTGTTAATAACACATGAACAAAATATTTAAAATTAAAAGTGCTCTTTAAATAACATAAAGAGGATTGATTTTAGGGTTTAGTACATAACCTCGTTAAATTTGATGAGAAATGTCACAGAGTTTAGTAGTTACCCTAGTTCATTACGTAAATATTATGACTTGTCAAAGCTTTAATATAATTTACCGTTATTTTGTTTTAAAAATAAATCAAACAATCTTATTTTATATATTAAATGAGAATTCGCTTTATTTATTTTTACTTAGGTGTCACTTATAGGTGAAACTTAGAATTAATTCTCTTAATTTGATTGGTTGTTGGTATTTGAATTTTTATTTATTTAGTTAAATTTTTTTAAAGGAAACTAATAATAGAATTACCTTATCTAACTATGTTACCAAATAAACCAACCAAACCTCTTAAATATAAACAAATTAACATAATTTATTTATTGAAGCAATTTATTATTATATATTACATTATATAAATTATTTAAATATAAACAGATATTTGCAAATCTTAGTCTCTTCGACAAAAATGATGATCCAAAAAATATTTAAATATGTTATATTTTTAATGAATACTATAATAAATATAAACTTAATAATAATTATACCCACTGTATAGATATATACTAAAATGTATCAAATAAATATAAAATAGTCAAATATATAATTAAAATAATTATTTTCAATGACAAAGTGGTATTAAAGTGGTATTATAGTTGAGTTATTAATTTTAGAAATTATTAGAGTATTTTTATTTAAAGATATTTTATCTTCATATATATATATATATATATATATTAATTTTAGAAATTCACGTTCAGTTTTAAAAACTAAAAATATATTATATCATGTTAAAATAAAACTAAATTACATTATATTAAAATTATTTTTACCCACAAATTTGCGGGCAACCACCTAGTATTAAATTAAAAAGGGAACATTTTAGCTTTTTATTTTAGATATATGGACATACGAGATGACAAAACTAAATAGATATAACAATGCGTTTTTAAAAATTAGTTGGTTACAATTTATAATTTCAAAAAGAAAAAATTACCCCTTCAATGTAATTCTATTTAACTTATCTCTCTAATCGTGATGCATTTCCAGACTTAATATGGCATAATTTACAAACTACAACAAAATCAGCATAATTTCACACAAACATTGTCTGTTAATAAGTAACCGTTATGCAGAGATAATAATTTTTTAAATAAAATAAAATAAAGAAGGCATGATTTCAAAATTTGAATCTGGTAACGCCAAAAAGCTTCAATAACTCTGCTTCTTCTCCTCCATTCCAACGTCGCTCTCTTCAAACTCACACATCCGAATACCTCAAACCCCAAAACAAAAATGGCATCTCTGGCACCAGGCATCCTTTTGAAGCTCCTTCAATGCATGAACTCAAACACTCGCCCTACCGGAGACCACAGATCCGCCATCCTCCAAGTCACCGGAATAGTCCCTGCCCTCGCCGGCTCCGATCTAGGGCCTAACCAAGGCTTCTACGTCCAGATCTCCGACTCTCTCAACTCCACCTACGTCTGCCTCTCCGAGCGCGACACAGATCTCATTCTTTCCAACCGTCTCCAGCTCGGCCAGTTTATCTACCTCGAACGCCTCGAATTCTCCACCCCAGTCCCACGCGCCGCCGGAATCCGCCCTGTAGCTGGCCGTCACGCCTTTGTCGGCACTCCTGAGCCGGTGATCGCTCGCGTAGCTCCGGGATCTAAACGAGATTTCGTTATCCAGCCTATTCCCGATACTGAGTACACGCTTGACCCAATCGCCGTTTATTTGAACAATAAACGACTGGGTGATAATTATGATGATGTCGATGCCGCAGTGGCTCCGAAAGGGAGGCAAGCGCTTGCGCCGGTGAACCAAAACGAAGAGAATCGTAACCAGAAACCTAAGAGGACGCCGCAGAGATTCTCGTCACCAGCATCGGCTAAGCAGCGGTCATTCTCATCAGGGAAGAAGCACAGCTCCGGGGTGGAAAGGGATCCATCTCCGGCTGTTTCCTCGAAAGGGAGGAGATCTGCGTCTCCGGTCCCGTCCAAATGCGTAGTGCCGAGCCTAGCAGCGGCGCGTGATGAGAATAGAAAGGTCGCCAGAGAGGCAGCCATTGTTGTGCCGTCAAGATACCGACAACCATCACCTAATGGAAGGAAGGTGAATCCATCTCCTAGTGGACGGAGGCTGTCGATTTCACCGGGAAGAAGGCTTTCAAGTGGTTTGAAAATGTCTCCCATGGTTGGAGACTCTTCAGGGAAGAAGAAGATGTCCGCGCTTGCTGCCGGAATCTCCAAAGTCTCGGAAGCTCTTGTCGGATCTTCAGCTAAGAATGGCAACCGGAAGAATTGGGATGAACCTGATGGAAATGTTCAACCTGCGCAGAAGGAGAAGAGTAACGTGAAGAAGAAGAAGACTGATCTTCAAGGGATATTGCGTACTCAGGTAACAAGCGAATAAAGTTTGATACTTGTGTGTTGTGTGATGAACCAAAATTGAGAATGTACAATTGTTTCAGGCTGCTATGACGAGACGTCTTAGTGATGCTAATAGGCGAAAGAGTGATGCTTCAGCATGTGAAGAGAAAGCCAAATCTTGTTCATCTGCGAGTAGTTTAGTGGAAGAAGAAGAAGAAGAAAAAGAAGTCTCTTCTTTTGAAGGACTTGGGATCACTTATCATGATAGTAAATGGACAGATGGTAGTGTTCCGTTGGATAGCATCTCAGGGGATCTCGCAATACTTGCGAAGGTGAATGAGACAAATGTTTCTTGTTTTAGATACGCTGAGACTAAAGACACTTAAGTTTATGTATCCTCATGCGATTGTATATTTCATTTATTTGACAGGTGGCTATGCAGAGAAGAAACTTTGCTGCTAAAGCTGCGGCTCGTGCATTGGAGGAGGCTAATGCCAATGAGTGCATCATTAGATGTCTAAGGTATAAAAAAATTAGAAACTTTTGGCAACCAACTTTCAATTCTGTCTTTTTGACGCACCATTTTGTGGTGGATATTTTCAGTAAATTCGCTGAGCTTTCTTCAGCCTCGAAACTGGAGAATCCATTGCAAATCATCAACCACTTTTTGACAATCTATAGAGACGTTACGACATACAATCAGATTGTTTCTGAAGATAGTTTCGGGCTGTCATCTGATCAACCAAGCCCAATCTCTCTTTGGGTTGAAGCTGCATTAGCAACTAACCTCGACGTGGTTTCACTAGTCAAAAGCCAGAACAACCTAGAGTCACCATCTTCAGTGAAGAAACCAACCCCTACTCGCATCTCTCCCGGACCCTCTACAAAGACAGGTTTGCTCTTCAACTGAATCAAAGTTTTCATCTTCATTCAACAGAGCAAAATATTAAATAAAAAACTTTTAACTGTGGTGGTTTCAGGCAACATTGTTGGGATGTGGACAGGCAAAGATGGCTTGAAGGAGACCACTAAATTTGCAGTGAACGTACAATCCGAAATGCAAATGTGGTTTATTGGGTTCGTGGAAGAATCGTTAGACAACAAAAATGCGCGGCCTTTAGACGGTAGTTCCATAGCTGCTGTTCTCTCTCAGTTGAAACAAGTCAATGAGTGGTTGGACCGGGTCGTGTCGGACCAAGAAAACCAGATCAAAACAATGCATTTAACGGACAAGATTGAACGGCTAAAACGCAAAATCTATGGATTCGTAATCCACCACGTCGGTTCTACTTATGACAACTCTGCTTCTTCTTGATTTTTCTTTTTATCTTTTGCTTTGGTCCTCAAATGCTTTCACGTTTCAAACTTTCCATACAATGCTCATGTTTCTCAAATGCTCGAACATTATTAATCAGAAAAATATGAAGTGAAGCTATCTGCTATTACAGTAACAGGTTCTTCAAAATGGCTAAAACAAGTTTTTTTTTTTCACACAAGCTTTGAGCAGAAAGCAAGTGAGCATTAGACCTTTAGGAGCTGTTGGTTTCACCATTTGTCATCTCCATGCAGATGATTCATTTGTATGATCTATCTAGATGATCTTTTTAGATTTTTGTGACTGCTTGTTTGTCCATCCTATTAAGCTAGATGTGCTTCCAAAATAAAACCAATTGGTGATAAGTGGAGTAGCCCATCCACCTTATATATTACTAAAGATCTCTTCCAACATCTGATGTATGACATTTGTCCCTAATACGCCCCCTCGAGATGATGGTTCTCTAAGCATCAATCTCGGAATGTTTGGGCAAGGATCGATGGGCCAACTTTGGGCACGGATCGATGGATCGGGTTGGATGGCGTGGATCGTGGGCTCTGATACCATGTTAAGCTAGATGGACTTCCAACTTAAAACCAATTGGTGATTAGTGGAGTGGCTCATCCACCTTATATTACTAAGGAATACCAGAACATAAACGAGTTGATCGAAAAGGCATCAGAACAAGAAGTCGGGCTGGAAGAA
>JABAYD010009906.1:0-15216 GCA_014822095.1 Diplotaxis tenuifolia
TTCAAATTTTTAGGTTTAAGAAAAATATTTTTGGACGTTTTCGGACATTGGTTATAATCCGATCCGAACCGAATCTGATCCGATTATTAGCAAAAACCGAATGGTACTTATGAATATAGTACCGAAAATCCGAAAATCCGAATCAACCGAACCGAAACCTATTGGGCCACCGAACGCCCAGGCGTACTTATAGCGTGTCCCAGTCACTCTCATTCCTCTACTTACTTTCAAATGTCCTTAATAAAATGACACCTTTATAAAATTCTTTTATTCTCCTGGTCTCTCACCATATATATATATATAAATCACACATTGCTTAATCACTTAAAATATATTCCACAAAACGTTTCACACCATCTCTCTCCTCTCCTTTTCTCACAAAAAAAAAGGAAAAAGAAATGGAAGATTACGGGCGAAATTCAAACTCCCCCCTCATGGAGAAGATTCTGATGTACGGAAAGGTCCATGGACTGAAGACGAAGATGCTATTCTCTTCAACTTCGTCTCTATCCACGGTCATTCTCGCTGGAACCACATCGCTTGTTCCTCAGGTATCAAATTAGTCACCAATCTCTAATATACACACAGGCAGACTATATATACATAAACATAATTATGTTATATTTTCAAATTATATGTAGGGCTTAAGAGAACTGGAAAGAGTTGCAGATTAAGATGGGTTAACTACTTGAGTCCAGATGTAAAAAGAGGTAACATCACCCTCGAAGAACAATTTACGATCCTCAAACTCCATTCTCTCTTGGGTAACAGGTTTGTTATCAAAGATATCCAAATGCAAATATTTTCATCTCTATTTACAGTTTCTACTTAAAAATTACTTTTTATAAAATACTATTTTTTTGTCTCCTTGGAAAACAATGGTGGTCCAAGATTGCAGAACATTTACCGGGAAGAACAGATAATGAAATAAAAAATTATTGTAGAACTAGGGTGCAAAAACAAGCTAAACGCCTTAGATGTGATGTTAATAGCGATCTTTTCAAGGAGACAATGAGAAATGTTTGGATGCCTAGATTAATGGAAAGAATAAACGCCCAATCAACACCAGCCACATGTGAGCCAGTGGAGTCAATGATCACCGAACCAGGTCAACCTATTGACACACAGAATCCGGTCGAACCGGGCTACGATCAGTTTAATCCGATTCACTACCTTCAGCAGTTCTTACCGGCACCAGAATTGGCGCCAGCGTCTTCAAATACGCCAGTTGCGACGATATCAGACGGTCAAGGTAGGGTAGTGAACGGGTCAGGTTATGATCCTGTGGTTCAAACGGGTTTCTTGGAGTTCAATGATTCGGACTGTGGTGGTGGAGACGCCATGTGGACCGATGATGAGAGTTTTAAAGAACTTCAAGATCTCAAAAACAACTTTCACTTTCGTATTGCTTTAGAAAAGTAATCTCAAAAACTAAAGCTCAAAACCACACACTCAATCTTTTAACACAAATCCATATATATAGGAATAGATAAAACCTAATCCTAATAAAACTCATTCTTTCATATTTCCTTTTTCTTTCGATAATCCTAACTTCCGTAGGATTAGTATTGCTTTCGTCTTAAGTCAACTTCAAATTTATCCCAACAGATTCCCCCTTAAGCTTGAAGTTTGCTTCTTTCACATTTTGAACTCCGATCATCATCCTCATCTCTGCAAATCTAACTCGACCAAGTGCTTTGGTTAAGATATCAGCATTTTGTTTATTCCCTGGTACATACTCCACCTCGACTTGCTCCTTTTCAACACACTCTCGTATGAAGTGAAATCTCCTATGTATATGCTTGCTTCGACCATGGAACATTGGATTCTTTGTAAGTGCAATTGCAGATTTGTTATCAACTCGAATCGTCACCTTCTTACTTGATTCTCCCATGATTTCGCTTAAGAGTTCTTGGAGCCAAATGGCTTGTTTTGAAGCCTCTGTTGCTGCCATAAACTCAGCTTCACATGATGATAACGCCACAATTTCTTGTTTCTGAGAGCACCAAGTTATAGGACTTTCATTGAGATAAAACAAATGCCCGGTTGTACTTTTACCATCATCAATGTCAACGTTGTGTGAGCTATCTCTAAAGCCACTTAGTTCATGATTCGTTGATCTTTCAAACCGAAGTCCCAACGTAGTGGTTCCTCGTAGATATCTTAACACTTGCTTTAAGGCTGCTCCATGAGATTCTTTAGGATCTTGCATATACCTGCTAAGAAATCCTACACTATAAGAAAGATCAGGCCGTGTATGCAACAGATAGCGAAGACATCCTATACTCCTTCTGTATTCCTTTTCATTGATGCTCTTTTCCTGAGAAGATTTTGACAACTTCAAGTTCATGTCCATAGGAACATGAGTGAGATTGCATTCATTCATACCGGCTTCTTCAAGAATCTTCCTTGCATATTTATCTTGTGATAGCACAATACTTCCACCATGTTGACTTACTTCAATCCCAAGATAATAAGTTAACTTACCTAAATCACTCATCTCAAACTTGTTGCTCATCTCTTGTTTGAATTCCATGATTGACTGCAAGCTTGAGCCAGTGACGAGAAGGTCATCAACATATACACACACTATAAGCAAACCGTTATTCTCTTCCTTTCGGTAAAGAGATGGTTCTTTAGCACATCTGGTGAAGTCGAGACTTTGCAATATACGGTTTAGCTTAGTGTTCCATGCTCTAGGAGCCTGTTTTAAGCCGTAGAGGGCTTTGTTAAGTTTATAGACCTTATGTTCTTCCCCCTTGATCTCAAATCCCTCGGGTTGACTAACATAGACTTCTTCCTTCAATTCTCCATGCAAGAAAGCAGTTTTAACATCTAAATGATGTATTTCCCAACCTTTTGAAGCCGCAAGAGAAATAGCCATCCTAATGGTTTCGATACGAGCTACTGGAGCAAAGACTTCGTCGTAATCAATCCCATGCTTTTGGACATACCCTTTTGCTACTAAGCGTGCTTTGAATTTGCTTATGCTTCCATCTGAATTCCTCTTTATCTTGAATATCCATTTTAACCCAATAGCTTTAAAGCCTCTAGGTAGTTCAACAAGCTTCCAAGTGTTGTTCTTTTCAATAGAACAAATCTCTTCTTTACAAGCATCGATCCAAACTTTCAAGCTTTTGGCCTCGTTGTAGTCCCACGGCTCATTGTTAATCATCATTAATAATCTTTCACCATCTATTTCAGCTTCAGCCAATAGGATATAGTCTTCCAGGTATGCGGGCTTTGTGGTGATTCTTGATGATCTTCTTACATGTGCCGGGGACTCTTGTTCTTCCGTGTCATCCTCAGTGTCTTCTCCTCCTTCGTCTACGGTTTCTTCAACCTCATCAGTCACTTGACCCTCGTTTTGTTCCTCATTGCTTTCTTTCAAAGGTAGCAACCCAACATCAAAAGAACCAGACTTATCTTCGTTCTCTGAGTCTGATACGTTCCAATTCCATTGTTTATCTTCTTCAAAGTGTACGTCTCGACTTACAATGATCCTTTTGCTGGAGGGATCATACAAGCGATATGCTTTTGTACCAGGTTCTATTCCTAGGTGCACTAGCACTCTAGACCGATCATCTAATTTCTTTCTTCCTACAACCTCTGTTCTTGCATAACATACGCAACCAAATACCTTTAAATGTTCAATGTTTGGACGTCGGTTCCGTAATGCCTCATATGGAGTCTGTTCGGTTAGAGCTCTTATTGCAATTCGATTGATCGGGTAGGTGGAGTGTCTCACTGCTTCTCCCCAGAATATATTAGGCATGTTCATGTGTTTTAGAAGGCTTCTGGTCATCTCAAGTAAGGTCCAGTTTCAACGTTCTACAACTCCGTTATGTTGGGGAGAGTACGGAGCTGTTAAATGCCTGTTGATTCCTTCGTTGTCACAGTATTCCTTAAATTCTCGAGAGAGAAACTCGCCACCTCTGTCAGATCTGAATGTTTTCACCGTAGCTTCAGTTTCTTGTTCTGGAAGTTTCTTGAAATTTTTGAATTTTTCGAAAGCTTTACTCTTCTCCTTTAACAATGCAGTCCACATGTACCTATAGAAATCATTAATTAAGACGAAAACATAGCGTTTTCCGCCTGGTGTGGGAGGAGTAATGGGCTCACAGAGGTCAATATGGATGAGCTCAAGTGGTTGGCTTGCTCTATATGTCGTTGATTGTGGAAACGGTTTTCGAGTTTGTTTCCCGAGTAGACATGGTACACAAGTCTCCTTTTCTATTTTCATTTTAGGTATCCTAACAATTAAGCCTTTACTCACCATCATCTTAATTGTTTCGTTGTTGAGATGTCCTAGCCTTGCGTGCCACTTGGAAGACTCAGATGTTGTTGTGATTTGTAGACATTGAAGGACATCGGCTTGGAGAGTCACTTTATATAGTCGATTCTTTGATCTAGTACTCTTGATCATGAGTTGTCCTGTTCGATCAAGTAGCTTCAGAACATCGTCTTTCATATTCACTTCGCATCCGGCTTCGGTGGCTTGTCCCAAGCTTATTATGTTGCTTCTTAGACCTGGGATATAGTAGACATTGCTTAACAACTTTTTGTCTCCACCTTCCATTATGAATCTGATAGAACCTTTTCCCCTTATTTCAATACGTGAGTCATCACCAAAACAGACTATTCCGGTTCCACCTTCATCTAACTGATTGAAGAACAGGCGGTTTCCACTCATATGGTTGCTAGCTCTGTTATCAAGATACCATATATTCTCCATGCCTTTCTCAGCATCAAAGTTGCTCGGTTTCACCTTTTGTTCGTTTAAGTAAACAATCTCGTGCATCATCAGATTATCTGCTTCATGGGTGTCATCTTCTTTCTTCTCAACCGTTTCTTGCATTTTAAGCTTCGCATCAGGGCACTCCGAGGCGTAGTGACCGGTTTTATCACATGAGAAACATGTAATATGACTCTTGTCTTTAGTTCCGTAATGGCCTTGCTTGTAGGCTTCTTTCTGAGCATAGAATCCTCCATATCTTCCTCGACCTCTTCCATCTCTCCACGCTCCTCGTGCACCACGTCCTCTTCCTCTTCCAGACCCATATGCATCCTGCTGAGACTCATTAGCATACATTAGTTTTCCAGCTTCATTATTCTTTTCCTCTTCTTCTTCTTCCCGTATCCTTTCTTCATAAGCTTTCATTCTTCCAACAACATCTTCAAAGCTTGTAGTATTTAAATCCAACATCTGCTCTATGGATGCAACCATATGTATGAACTTCTTTCTTGGTAGAGTTTTCAAAAACTTTTTTACTAGTTTTGATTCTTCTATGATCTTTCCGAGAGAAGCTGCTTTTGACGAGATTTCGGCTAGCTTGCCGATGAAGGAATCAATACTATCTTCTTCTTTCATCTTGAGTTTGTCAAAGTCGGTCATAAGTGTTTGTAGACAAGCTTCTCGAACTCTATCAGCCCCAACATGTCTTGCTTGGATTGCATCCCAAATCGATTTTGATGTATCATGGTTGCCTACTTGTAGCATCAATGCTTCAGGTATAGATTGAACAATCAAAGATATTCCTAGATCATTCTTTTCCATACTTTTGCTTCCAGGATCAATAGTTTCCCACACTTTGTTGACTTTAAGAGCAATCTTCATCCTCATAGCCCAAGCCGTGTAATTGGAGTCATTAAGCATTGGGTATTTGATCGCTGAAACACCTGTTCCTTTCATGTTAATCTCGACTTCTTCTTTCACATCCGCCATGTTTGTTCTTTTCAAAGTATGATTTCTCTAAATGGCTCTGATACCAAATAAAGAACTTCAAGATCTCAAAAACAACTTTCACTTTCGTATTGCTTTAGAAAAGAAATCTCAAAAACTAAAGCTCAAAACCACACACTCAATTTTTTAACACAAATCCATATATATAGGAATAGATAAAACCTAATCCTAATAAAAATCATTCATTCATATTTCCTTTTTCTTTCGATAATCCTAACTTCCGTAGGATTAGTATTGCTTGCGTCTTAAGTCAACTTCAAGTTTATCCCAACAAGTTTTTGTTTCTTGCTGGACAAGTTCTGCCATGGATCAACATCGAATAATAGTCAAGGAAATATATGTAATTAAGATACATAACGAGAAATTTAACTCCGTCACGTTTGGTGTAATATTAATGTTGCAACAAATTTAAGTCTTATGCATTCTAGTATTGTTCAAATAAGATACGATAACAAATAATATTGATGAACAAATTGGTATCATAGCTGGTTTCTGAAATGAGAACAAGAAGCTGCAACTTCAAACTTCATGGAAAACATCATGGAAGAAAATTAAAGCAAATTCATGGACAACTTCTCCCGCACAAAAGTATTATCCAGCATGATCGATATTGATTTGGAGGAGCCATCAATCAACACACCGTACAAACCAATGATCAAAAACGATAGCTCGACAATTCTAAAAACCAATGACCATAAGGGCAAAAACTATCTTTATCAAGCCATACATTATTACTTTTGAGAATATCATTTATAGGTAAACCTCTAATTATTTGGCAGTCGACGAAGATATAATTTAAAGTTAATGCTCGTTCGAAAAAAATCACTCTTACCAATAATGAGAAGAGATTTCAAAGTGTTGTAAATAAAGGAGTCCAAGAGCATAGATGACTATTTTGCTAGAGCCATAGACCATCACAAATGAAGGAATCCAAATTGCCTGGGAAATTAGTCAACCATATATTCTACATGGTTTTTTTATTTATCTCTGAGATAGCTCTCTTTTGACTTTCACACTGTATTTATAACTGCGAAGATGACTGTCCTCAGATGTTAATAGTTATATCTGCAGAATCGACTGGATTGTTTACTTAACAGTACTACGTGATGTACTTGTATATGCAATCGTAGACACTACAACACAACTTTACGAAATGAGCCACAAAGCTTTCGTCAAATCGTTTTTGTATGACACTGAAATTTTGATTTTTGAAAACTGATTCTCAAATATGTGATACAAGTTGTACAAGTCCAAAGAGACTATAATAGTCAACTAGACTCTGATCCACACAACCGCATGGATATTTATTTTCAATTTTTATTTGTACTATATGTTATACTAGTTGCTTATCCGTGTTTCGCGCGAAATATTTATTAATTGTATAACATAATGTTTAATATATGTTTTAAAGTTTAATTGTTTATATTGTAAAGTACACTGATTTGAAAAATTATAATTCAAGTATTTATATTCCTCTAATGTTGTTGTCATTGCTGTTAAAGACATTATTTCCGATACATAAATCATCTATACCCTTGAATATTAACTATATTTATTGATCATTTGGACTTGTAATGCAGATATTTCATATTGTTATATTTTGTATGCGACTTTTGAATATCTTTGTAGAAGAAAACACGAATATATGTATTATATGAAAGCGAAGATATAATTTAAGTCGAACGGTAGCGGCCCTGACTTTTGAAGGACCATAAGCTATTTAAGAAAAAAGGCTGCTAATGAATCACACATGGATCAAATTTGGGATGTATGGGTTTCAACTTCACTAAAAATACCACAAGACTAAAGGAACCTTTTAGAATATTTGGCCGTAAATAATATGTATATTTTGATGGTCGGAAACCAATGCTTCAGCAGCTTCCTATCAGAGGTCGGGCCTGAGTCGAGTTGGCAAAATTCTCAATCTAAATGCATAATATAGAAGAATGGATAATGTAATATATTAGTTTAATTTTCTTTAGTATGAAATTCGGCTTGAGAAACTTACTTGTAAAAGTAACACTTGCTTGCAATAGTTTATTTGTTAGTAAAAATTACTACCGGATATATAAGTAATCAGAAATAATTGTCTTGCATAAAATGTATAATTAAGGTCAACATAATTTTACGGTTTTAAAATATATAATTTCAACAATTAAATGTTCTTTTAATGTAATCTTAAAAGAGTTAAGATTATTAGTATCTAATCTATTAAAACAGAGTCTTATTTAAAATTTACCATGACATACTTTTTTTGGACTTATTCAATATGTTGTAACTTAATATAAGACTGATATTTATTATGATGACCAATATATTAAAATTAAAACTGAATCTCATAAATACAGCTTTCGTTCTAATTTTTTTTCAAACAATTCTTAAACCCTAACTTCTTCTTCGTCTACAAGCCATCACCTATGGAGTTTTGGGATGTCTTTATGAAAGTAACCCTAGATAACTTCTATTCAACATCTCTGTGGCCCTTTCAATTGTTTTTTCTGGTCGTGAATATCGTTTCATAACTATTCTCGTCCTGAGATTAAATGTAGGTTTACACAACCTTATTTGTTCATATTACTTACATGTATTTCTTTTATTTGTACTGTGAAACCTTTCTGTAAGCATTGTCTTGTGTTAGAACGAAGCTTTCGGTTTGGTGATAAGTGAATACTTAATGGTGTGTTCAGTTTCAAAACATTATCTTCTATGAGCATTTGTTTTAACATGTGTTCTTATGTAGGTACTGAGATTAAGCATTTGGAAAGCCCATCAAGTCAAACAAGAAGATAGGTATATGATCTATGTCGCTCAGGTCTGTATCAATAGCTACGTGTTTTCTTGAAAGATTCTTATAGTGTTCATTGTGCATGTTCGGTCTCAGGTTACCCTTGGTGAGGCAAAGAAATTGGGAGAATAAAACAGATCAGATCTTTGTGAAGGTTGGTGGTGATGATAAACAAAAGCTTCTCCTCGGAAACCTCTCTAAGAAGATTCCTCAAGTATCTCTTGATATACCCGAGCAAGAATTTGAGATCTCTCACAAAACCACTAGTGTCTATCTGCTTGGTTACAAGACCCTTGATCCTATGGATGAGCAGCTTAACTCTGGTGAGTTCCAATTATGATATTTTTTTCTTAAGAATTAAGCTCCAATTGTTGAACTAATGTTTTGATACTGTGATTTTGTTAAAACGTATTGAAGCAAATCTTTTGTCTATATTTGATAAGAACTTTGTATTGTATTATGTAATTCCACCCAACCGCCCCTCTTAAATCTCCACATATCGGAGAAGTAAGCCAAATACTTGTATCTCTCGAGATCACAAGTCCTCACACACTCTCAATGTATGCGTAACAATCTAATTACAATTCAAAGACTATTTATACTCTTTACTATTAGTCAACTCTTAGTCAACAAAATACTTCCAGCTCAGCAACTCTAACCGCTTCCTCCAACGACTTTAACAACCTCTTCTCCCACTTGAGTATCCACACGTCTCTTCTTCCTCACATAGCCTCTATGGGCCATATCAATACCCCCCCTCGCTAAGACTGAGCTTGCCCTCAAGCTCAAATAAAGGAAACTGACTTCGTAAACTCAGTCACACGCATCCAGGATTGTTCAGAACTTGGCAACCCACGCCACTGAATCCAAATTTCCAAATAGCCTTCATCATCATAACGTGCTTCCAACACTTCTTCAGGGCACAAAACCAGCTCTTCCTCCTCAGTCAAAGTTTCTGGTAAAGGCACTATCACATGACCGGAACCCAAAACTGGTTTCAATTGAGACACATGAAACACCGGGTGAATCTTGGAAGATGATGGTAACTCCAACTTATAAGCAACAGAACCAATCTTCTCCAACACCTTAAAAGGTCCATAATAATTTTGCAGCAAGCTTCTGATTCAGACGTTTCGAAACTGATTTTTGTCTATAAGGACGAAGATTTAGAAACACCAAGGAACCCATATCAAACTGCAAATCTCTGCGACTCTTATCAGCATTGTTCTTCATTAATTCTTGTGCTCACAACAAGTGTATCTTAATATCCGCTAGCATTGCATCACGTTGTTTCAGCTGACCTTCCAGTTCAAAATTACGAGTAGAACCCTCCTCAAACCTCAACAACTCCGGAGACTTTCTTCCGTAAACTACTTCAAATGGAGATGTCTTCAAGGATGTATGAAAAGACGAACTGTGCCAATACTCTGCCCACGATAGGTACTGATACCAACTCTTAGGATGACATGAAGTAAAACACCGCAAATAGGATTCAAGGCACCTGTTGATTACCTCAGTTTGGCCATCTGTTTGAGGATGATAAGTTGTGCTAAACTTCAAAGTCGTTCCTGCTAAGCGAAAAATCTCCATCCAAAATCCACTGAGAAACACACGATCTCTATTAGATATAATCGACTTAGGATATCCATGTAAACGAACCACTTCGCCAACAAACTTCTCAGATACTCCTGCTGCAGTATATGGATGTTTAAGACCCATAAAATGATCGTATTTGCTCAGCCTGTCCACTACAACAAAGATCACACTCATGTGACTTTGGAAGTCCTTCAACAAAATCCATGCTTAATTCTTCCCAAATCTGATTTGGTAAAGCAATCGGCTGCAATAACCATGCTGGATGTAATGTCGAGTGTTTGTGTGTCTGACAAATCTGACATTCAGCTACATACTTCTGCACATATTTCTTCAAGTTCGGCCAATGGAACAAACGTTGAATACGTTTGATTGTCTTTAACACACCTGAATGACACCCTGAAACTCCATCATGATACTCCCTCAAAATGATAGTAATATACTTTGACGCTTTGGGCAAAACCAACCGATCTTTATAGAACAATCTTCCACCTTTAATAGAATAACCCAGTTTCTCTGTTTTTCCTTCCACAATATCTTGGATCTGTTGCTGGAGACTCTCATCATTGTCCACCTCTGAAACTATATCTTGCATCTGTAAAGCCATAGTAGCTGTCAGCGCAATAAACAGCTCCATACAACCAAGGACCTGCTCAGAGACAATACGAGACAACCAATCCGCAACCTTATTCTCAACCCCAGCCTTGTAAATGATCTCCAACTCATAACCAAGCAGCTTATTCAACCACTTTTGATAATCCAATGAGATGTCACGTTGATCCAACAAAAACTTTAAGCTTTTCTGATCAGTGTACACTGTAAATTTCCTCCCTAAAAGATAGTGTTTCCACTTCTGAACTGCCATGAAAATTTCCATCAACTCTCTCTCATATATTTGTCTAATCTGCTCCCTATCCGATAACCCTTTTCTGAAATATGCAATAGGCTTCTTATTCTGCATCAGAACTGCACCTAAACCATAACCAGATGCATCAGATTCTACTACAAATTCTTCTTGGAAATTTGGTAAAGCCAGTACTGGAGCTGAAACCATCCTCTCTTTCAGTGTTTCAAACGCTTTCTGAGCTCTATGATCCCACTCAAAATTATCCTTTTTCAAAAGTTCAGTAAGAGACCTTGCTATAACTCCATAACTCTTCACATACTGCCTATAATACCCTGTTAATCCAAGAAACCCTCTCAACTCCTTAATTGTCTTTGGAACTGGCCAATCTCATATTGCTACTGTCTTAGAAGGATCTGTAGCCACTCCTTCCGACGAAATTATATGGCCCAAATAGTCAATCATGTCTTGAGCAAACGAACATTTCTTTTTGTTGGCTAATAAGGAAGGCTTCTCTAAAATTTTCAACACCACTGCCAAATGTTCCTGATTCTCTGCTTCCGTCTTGCTATATACAAGAATGTCGTCGAAGAAGACCAAAACAAACTTTCAAAGGAAAGGTCTAAAAATGTCATTCATCAGTGATTAGAAGGTTTCTGGAGCATTTGATAATCCAAAAGGCATGACAACAAACTCATAATGCCCTTCATGAGTGCGAAAAGCTGTCTTCTTTCGTCCATTCTGATTTGGTGATAGCCGGATCGCAAATCCAGCTTTGAGAACACTGAAGCACCTTCCAATTCATCCAAAGTTGGTTGATAACAGGAATGGGAAACTTATCTGCAATAGTTACCTTGTTAAGCCCCTGTAATCAACAAAAAACTGCCAAGATCCATCCTTTTTCTTCACTAACAACACATGGCTAGCATACGGACTTCTGCTGTGTCTGATCACTCCTGACTCAAGAATTTGAGTAACCAATTTCTCCATTGCTTCCATAGAGCATGAGGATATCTATAGGGCCTCATACAAACTGGTCTTGTATTAGGTAAAAGTTTGATGGAGTGTTCATGACCCCGATACGGAGGTAGTTGTGTAGGCTCTTCAAAAAGATGAGAAAACGATTCCAACAAAGTTGTAAAACCCCTTGAAAACACCTCCGTAGACACACTACTAATAGCAAAACTCATAACTTCTCCCTCCATAGACAACTCATCCAACACCTTGTGATCACATTGAATCTTTGTGTCACCAAATAATGCTATTCTTCTATCACCTTCCAAGAACGAAAATTCCTGTGACTCCCAATCCACTTCACATCTTCCAAGAGTTCTGAGCCACTGAACTCCTAAAATCACATCCACACTTCCCGGTTCTAGAATCACAAAATCACTTGTTATCAGGTGAGACTGAAGTTGAAGTTGTATTCCTTTACAGACCCCCAAACCATTCACAGTGATACCAGTACCCACCAAAACTTTCAAGTCATCATCCTTTGTCTTCTGTAACTGAGCACACTTTACAATAGAAGGAGAAATGAAATTATGACTCGCTCCACTGTCAATTAAGACCAACACTCTACTCTTCCCAATATAACCCCACATCTTGATAGTCTTTGGTGAAGACCACCCAAGGAAGGAATGCAAAGACAGTTCAATGATCTCAGCTACGACTTCATTGATATCCTCGTGAGAATCATGAAAGACCTCTTCTTGTTGATCCCCAACGCATTCTTCCAACACCAACAGTAACTGCAACTCCTTATTTCTGCAAGTGTAAGTCTTAAACCATTTCTCAGGGCATTTATAACAAAGACCATTTCTCTGTTTATACGCATACTCAGCCTCAGACAGTTTCATTTGATTTTGATTTCCACCATTGGTTTGCCCCTGATTAGTATTCGCAGTACGCGCTCCTTGTTTGTTTGTAGCTGTACTAGACTCACCAGAATGTTGCTTGTTCTTCCAAGTTAACTGATTTGAAAAGGCGCAGAACGGAAGTTAACATTTGCTCCTTGCTTCACTGATCTTTGTCCCGTTTGTTTAGAACCGGTGATTACTTTGCAAAAATCACTATCCTCCATCTTCAAAATAGTTGCAATGTGATTAGGTCATCCCACAGGCTCCTTCATCTTGATAACTTCTTTTAGCTCTCTCTTCAAACCGTTGAAGAAAATTCCAACTAAGTTTTCTTCATCAACTTTAACTTGTGTTGCCAACTCTTGGAACTCTCTAACGTACTCTGCTGATGTACCAATCTGTTGTATCCCAAAAAGTCTCTTTCCCGGAGTACGCTCAAAGGACTCAGAAAATCTTGCCAGCATATGTTTCTTGAAATCGGACCAGTCACAGAATGGTCTAATTTCAACCTCGTAATTATACCAGCTCAGAGCATCTTTCTCAAGACTGAACGAGATAATCTCCATCCTTGCTTGCATCGAGTGTTGACCAATCCGAAAAAATCTCTCAGCTCTAGCGATCCAAGAGTATGGATGTGCACCACTCAACAACGGCATATCCACTTTCTTAAGTAAACGATCTCTATTCGTCAACGAGGAATCTACAGTCCCATAACCGAACGAATTTTCTTCCGGATTCGTTCTTAGATTCGTTGCGTTTACCTGATTGAAAGATTGTGAGCTATGAGGATGTTGAATCGGAGCTTTTCCGTGGACTGCAGATGTCAATTTCTCGATTGATTTCACCAATGTCTGTAACGTCATCTCCACCGTAGTTAAACGGTTATCCTCCGCCGTCGATGCGTCGGAAAGAACTTTGTAACCTCCCGATAGAAAATTCAGCTGTGAATCGAATCCTCCCACCGTCTCCTAAATTTTGCCAAGTTGTTTCGCCATTTCTTCCGCCGATACGGTCGCTATGATCGCAACTCACCGCACCAATTGATAAGAACTTTGTATTGTATTATGTAATTCCACCCAACCGCCCCTCTTAAATCTCCACAGATCAGAGAAGTAAGCCAAATACTTGTATCTCTCTCGAGATCACAAGTCCTCACACACTCTCAGTGTATGCGTAACAATCTAATTACAATTCAAAGACTATTTATACTCTTTACTATTAGTCAACTCTCAGTCAACGAAATACTTCCAGCTCAACAACTCTAACCGCTTCCTCCAACGAGTTTAACAACCTCTTCTCCCACTTGAGATCCACACATCTCTTCTTCCTCACATAGCCTCTATGGGCCATATCAATACTCTTTCTGACTTTGATTCAGAGGATGAGGATATTCCCATGAATATGTTCAAATTTGCACGTGTTTATTGGTGACAAACGATTAGATGAGAGACCATCTCTTTCAGCTACTAGGAACAAGTTTGTTCCCAAGGTGGAAAGAAAAGCAATAGGTACACTATATGCAACACTATCATATGTGAGTATATATATATATATATATATATATGTGAGATTGTATTGGTTTCCAATGTTGTAGGTTTGGAAATCTGTTTCGAGAGAGGATGGTCTCAAACTCCATATGCCACCTCCACACTCCATTATTATACAAGACGCTTTCTGCTTACAAAAACTCAAATTTTCAATGAAAAACATTTGTCTGCATTTTTGCAAAATGATAGATTGATGCAAGAATCTGAAGAGGGAAGATCGCCTGTCACAATGAGTGTAGAAGATGATATAAAAGACAACAAGGCAATTGTAATGCGCCAGAAGATCCAAAGCACAAAGATGAAAATGACTGCCCTAAGGGACTTTTCTGGAGGCTACTTCCATGGTGATCCCCTTTGAGTTGCCGTTACAGTTCTATTCCCATAAGAGCTCCGGCTTCCCCTTTGTATATTCATCAGACAACTATAGTGGAGAAGTTCCTAGGTCCAGTGTCTACTGGTTCACTAAGTTTGGCTCCACGAATGTGATGATAAACCCAATTGTTATATTCAGCTACTTGAAAGATACACATGATTCTTAATTCTTAAGAGATGTGTCAATGGGACTAGGAAGCCTGGAGAAATACTCAGGAGTCTAGCTATGCAGGAATTCATTTTCAGGGAATATTTCGTGAGCCGTATTGGTTCAAGTTAATTGGAGTTCCACTGCCAGTAGACCAATCAAATGGTTTGTACGCGTTGATACATTACGGGCATCTGGTCATACTAAAAAATCATAAAAATATAATTGTGTTGTGGAAGGTGTGTTTATTCTCATTCATATCTCATCGTATTTATACAAGATGATAGACCATCATAAGGAATAGGATAAACATTATCCTATGACG
>JABAYD010009909.1:0-12267 GCA_014822095.1 Diplotaxis tenuifolia
AGCCGCCGTAATCGCCGCCGCATCCGGTGGCGCTGTCTACCTCTCCCCGTCGATCGCCTCCAGCGACAGAGGCGGTGGTCCGATTCTAGACTCCTTGAAGCGTAGGATCGGTGATCCAAACGCTTCCGTACCTTCTCGATCTGCTCAAGAGTCTTTACTGATCGGAGCTAGTGCATCTAATCCTCTCGATGTCCTCGTCATTGGCGGTGGAGCCACTGGTTCTGGAGTGGCTCTTGATGCTGTGACACGTGGACTCCGTGTTGGTTTGGTGGAGAGAGAGGATTTTTCCTCGGGAACGTCTTCTCGTTCAACGAAGCTTATTCATGGAGGTAAGGATTGAAACAGTTGATTGGTTTAAATTAATTTAAATCTATTGGTTTAATTAACTTAAACCAAAAAACCGTCGTTTTTAATTAAAAGCGTAAGATCACTAAAATAAATAAAATTTAATTAACTGCTTGCTCGGTTTGATTATAAGTGTGACCTCAGAACACACGGAATTAATAAAACATTTAATTTTACATATTTTCTGTGTAAAATACAATTATCTAGACACGTCAATGTATATAAACCAATAGATTGCAGAATAAAGCTTATAAAATATTCACTCCATTTTCTTTGACATTTTTCACATAGATTAAGAAATTGACGGAAACATATGTAAGATGTTATTAATTATACCTCTTTGACCAATAGTATTTTAGATAAATAGTTTTATTTATAAAATCAATGCAGTTTTCAATTAATTTTTAGCTGAAAGTAAACATAATTTGCATTGGAATTACAAAGTGACAATTTCATTGAAAAACGAAACCAACATTTATTTTTTTTAACACAATTTTTTTTAAAGAAAAGGAAGAATATTAAATCTTTGCTGCATCTACACTGATTCTTGAATAGGTGTTCGGTACTTGGAGAAAGCTGTATTCAATCTTGATTACGGACAGCTAAAGCTTGTATTCCACGCACTCGAGGAACGTAAACAGCTCATTGAAAACGCGCCGCATCTCTGCCATGCTCTCCCCTGCATGACACCTTGTTTCGACTGGTTCGAAGTTGTCTACTTCTGGATGGGACTGAAGATGTACGACTTGGTCGCAGGACCACGGTTACTACATCTCTCCAGATATTACTCTGCCCAAGAGTCTGCTGAGCTCTTCCCAACTCTTGCAAGGAAAGGGAAAGACAAAAGCTTGAGAGGCACGGTTGTGTATTACGACGGGCAGATGAATGATTCACGTCTTAACGTGGGGTTGGCTTGTACTGCTGCGTTGGCTGGTGCTGCTGTTCTTAACCATGCTGAGGTTGTGTCGCTTATTAGAGATGATGATACTAAGAGAATCATTGGTGCTAGGGTTCGTAACACTCTCACAGGTACAGTCTCACTAGCAACTTCTTCAGTTTTAGTATATATATTAATGAGATGTTTTGTTTTGATAGGAAAAGAATTTGATAGTTATGCAAAAGTGGTTGTTAATGCGGCTGGACCGTTCTGTGATTCCATTAGGAAAATGGTTGATGAAGATACGAAACCTATGATATGTCCAAGCAGTGGTGTACACATTGTGCTCCCTGATTACTATTCTCCAGAAGGTATGGGATTGATAGTGCCTAAAACTAAGGATGGTCGTGTTGTGTTCATGTTACCGTGGTTGGGAAGAACAGTAGCAGGTACTACGGATTCTAATACATCAATCACTCCGCTTCCAGAACCTCATGAGGACGAGATTCAGTTTATTCTGGATGCAATTAGTGACTATCTTAACATTAAGGTCTGTCCAGATTTTACTTAGAGATGAATGTGTGCAATTAAGTTCATATACTTAAAATGTGTGCAATTAGGTTCGACGTACGGATGTTCTATCGGCTTGGAGTGGTATACGTCCATTGGCTATGGATCCAACAGCAAAGAGTACAGAGAGTATCTCTAGAGACCATGTTGTCTTCGAGGAGAACCCTGGTCTGGTCACAATCACTGGTGGGAAATGGACTACTTATCGAAGGTGAGGGAGTTAGCAAAATGTTTTTAAAGTTGTGTTATTAAGTTCTCACGGTGAATTTCATTACAGCATGGCGGAAGATGCGGTTGATGCAGCGATCAAATCGGGAAAGCTGAGTCCAATGAATGGATGTGTAACACAGAAGCTACAGATTCTTGGTTCTCATGGATGGGAACCATCTTCTTTCACAGCTCTTGCGCAGCAATACGTGCGCATGAAGAAAACATATGGTGGTAAAGTGGTTCCTGGAGCAATGGACACAGCTGCTGCTAAGCATTTGTCACATGCATACGGTTCAATGGCTGACCGAGTCGCCATAATAGCTCAGGTTCGGTTCTGTTCTTCCATCTTAAAAACTTGTAAGTGAGTGACTATAATCCGGTTTATGATCTGGTTATGGTTTAGGAGGAGGGTTTAGGGAAACGGTTGGCGCATGGACATCCGTTTCTGGAAGCAGAGGTTGCGTACTGCGCAAGACACGAGTACTGCGAGTCAGCGGTTGATTTTATAGCAAGGAGATGTAGAATAGCGTTCTTGGACACAGACGCAGCGGCGAGGGCGTTGCAGCGTGTGGTTGAGATACTAGCGAGTGAGCATAAGTGGGACAAGTCAAGGGAGAAGGAGGAGTTGCAAAAGGCTAACGAGTTTCTTCAAACTTTCAAGTCTTCCAAAAACGCACAGTTTCACGATGGCAAACACAACTAACTAAAGCTGCCTGCCTTAGAGAAAATATAAACTACTCTATTGGATTAATTATTTTATATTTTCCAATTATTGGCTCTTGGGTAGTGACTAGCCAGAAGGAATAAAATATACTACATACACGGATCGATGCAATAAGACTGCGATCTCTTTCAAATGTTTATGTGATTGAACATTTTGTTCCGTCTTCAAAATGTGGATATTCACTTTTTTTTCCTCAGATTCATTGTAGACAGCTTAGTAGAGAGTTAATATTGCTAATGCTAAGAGAAAATGACTGATTTCTCGAGGATGGTTATATTAAAGAACCGTTTATTTATAAGATTTCAAATCAAGTTGTTGAATGGCAGATGATTTTTGGATTTTGTTCTATTTTTGTTTCCGCTAGAAAGGAACATGAATTCACGTTGGGAAGTTTTTATACAAACAAAATCTCTACCAAAGAATTTGAACACAAAGCAAAGCTCTCAAAAGAAAGATCTTGGTTTCGTATTCAAACACCACAAAAGAAGATACTCACGATACTAGACAAGTAAAAAGAAGAAAAACAAACGAAAAGAAATAATGGAACCGGACTTCTATCGCAACAGAAGAACAAATATGATATACATTTTTTTATGTGTCTTGCCTCTCCTTTGGGATCCTCACCATTGTGATTTTTTTCTGCAGCTTATGAAAAATAATGAAACAGATAATTGGCTGCTGGAAAAGCTTTGTTTGTTCATGGTACTCGGCGAATGGCTCGAGGAGTTTGATATTAGTGAGAAAGAATTTCTGAAAGGCGGATTTGAGAATCTGGAGGAGTGTCTCTTCCAGGAACATTGACCTTTAAGAGATTGGAATACCTGCAACCCTCAAAAGAGAACGTATTAGCCCCAATCTTGTGTTTTCTTTCGATAAGTTTAGGTTATAAGGAATCAAAAGTTGAGGAAACAGACTCTGTGGGTGTAAAGAGTTGGTCATGTTCTGCTATGAATGCAAGTAACGCCTGCATTAAAATCAGGTAAGCATCTGAGTATTACGAATGCTGAAAAAAAGCTAAGGAGTAACCAAGAAGAAACAATATTTTTTTCCTTGCTAACCTCGAATGGCATGTTTAGTAGTTCATAATAAGTACGGACGCGATCTAGGTTCTGTTGTACGCTTTCACCATCGACATATGGAATAGCTGCCATGGCCTGCAATGTATAATACACGTGGATGTCAACAGTGAAATGCTATCGCAAACGGTTCTAAATAGTGAAATTGACAGCTAAATAGGATTTGATCTTTACCTGTTCCAATGCAATAGTGTTCCGACAAATTTGTTGAACTCCAAAAAGGTTGATTGATCTCATGTCAGCCAGAGCCTAGAGAATTACGAAACAAGAAACTTTAACGGTTTAGAGGATGATATGGCATATTATCTTTAACGGTTTAGAGGATCATATGGCATATTAACATGTGAATTAGAAGTACCAAAGATCTTATAAATTCAAGTAAATAAAAACAGATTTCAAATAAAAAAAGAGGAGGTGTACCTTAATGGATGCATTTGCAGCAATTCCACAAATGCCACCGAAAACATAATTGCGCTTCTCACCAGAGATGAAAGGCGCCATCCCCTCGTCCCTACGTGTTATCTGTTAAAAAGGAAACGTAAAAAAACTTGATGCAGAAATATAGGGGATTGAAAACTCGCAAAACCAGTTCAAAAATAGATTGCACACTAAACAAGAATGTAATTCACTGCAGTAAATTAAGATCACTGCATCATGTGGCTGATTAGGTTCTCTCAGCAGAAGAGAGTGATACGAATATTTGATGGCTATGAAACTAAACAAGGTTCATTACAGTGATATAACCAACCTGTGACGTAAGAGAAATCACAAAGTCGTCTGGCTCTTCAGCATCCTCATCCTCTACGTATTCCCGATTTGTCATTTCCTTTTCAACAACATTGTATTTCGTAAGTTTAACAGACCACAGATTGAATTTCTCATAGCCATGCCACTTTCCTAGCAAAGGGAACACATCATCACATACCTGAAGATGAAAGACTGTTTCCAGTTGCATCTCAACACGAAGAACCTTAAGACAATCAGTCGCAAGTTTTCTGTACTCATCAGCAAATGATGCCAGATTCCTTGGAGAAGTTGCTTGATTCCTATTGCCTTCAGTTTGACTTGCTGCACGAGGTACTGCTTGCCCCAGCCTAAAGATTTTGGGAAATCAAAACTTCAGAAAGAGTTTTTATTTGCTTGCTACTTAGGGAAGGAAGAGAGGACTAGACGAAGACCTATCAAACCATGCAAGTTTCTCTTTTACACTGAACGCCGAGGTTTCTGAGTTTCTTTAAATTTGAGATAGAAAAGAGAGCAATAAATCTAGCTTAGTCTTTTAGGTATCCCTACTTTTTTTTAACATGCATGTCCCTTTTCCCTCATCTTTTACAAAAACATATAACTACCCAGTTTTCATTGTGTCTTGATAACATCTAAAAGTCACAAGACATGACAGGAAGAGGCAAGCACAAAAAAAATCTGATCTAAAAGAACTCACCTCTCAATAGAGTCTGCCACGTATTCAAGCGAGTCACTAAGAGAGGCTAACAAAATTAGTTTGTTGTCATCACGAATTAGATTATCCTGTAAGAAACACAGTTACTTAAATAGTCATCACCCGATGAAAAATTCATACTAGAATAAGTTTCAGACAACACATGAAATTTACCTGCTTGATAGACGGCAAACTTAAGAATAGTTCACTGAGTTCTACTCCGGAGCCAACAGCCTCAGAAACAGAATGGCCAAGTTGAGATGGCAAACAAGCACTTGCCGCATCAAGTCGCATCAATCTCTCAATATCATGTCTCCCAATGAGCCTGTAACTAAGCTTCTCCAGCACAGCCTGATATATAAAATAATCAAACTTATGCTCAGAAAAGTGTGTCCAATGGAAGAAATACAGCGTTTCTATCTCTGGACACTTGAGGCATAGAAATCGTAAGACAATAGTGAAGATTCTCTATCAAAGATGGAAAAGAGCGCAGGTAAGATTGGCTAACTCCATGTTCTTCCAATTCTCTTGAATCAAAATTTCTCAGGTTATTGCTTATAAGCATTTAATGCCAAGTTCTGCTGCAGCGCTTATCACAATCTGGTAAAACATCTACATTTACACTGTAGGCTACGCAAGACAATGCCAAAAGCCTAAAACAGAACACTACTGCTATTTAATGTAAATAGGTGTGTTTTCACGTAGCTTAAACTGAATTGTAGCACGATATTTAAGACATAGTAGACTCAAAATCTAGAGTCATATCATCTAGTTCATACACCTTCGATTAAAATTAAAAATCAATCACATTGAAAAGATTACATTTTAGTGTATAATTTTGTGCTATAGGTGCAATCCCTAAACCAGATGCTAAACATATTAATAGATTAGAAAAGTCAAAGGAAGAGGACACCAAATGAGAAACGAGTATGATCCATACCTCCATGTATGATGTTCGACATCTTTCAAATGTTCTCTCAAGAAATGTCTGAACATACTTCACAAGGTCAGTAGAAAATTTAGGCATGGCTTGAGCCCAACCAAGAACCTAGAACAAAGTAAGGAACTTCTTTAAAACAAAAATATCATGAAACTATCATATGAATCTTGTGCACTAGTTAAATGATGAACAGCAATCCAGTTTAAGAGCATATACAACTTGCCTCTTTTGCAAGAAGATCTATTGCCAAAAGACCTTGCAAGATAGGTCGACCCTTCTCTACGGTTGGAGTGTAAGTAGTTGTATGTGCACGGGGCCTAAATGCGGCAGCACCTACAAAATAATTTGCCAACCATGAGTTTCCAACCTTGAAGCAAGGCAGGTATAGCACTGACACTACTAGTGCTTTCATAACTAATAATATGCAACTATTCCTATAAAATATTTGTCCACGGAATCTTCAAAATAAATGCAAATTATTTCAAAGACGCTTTAACTTATAAAACTCCAAACCCTATATTGACAGGCCAGTTCAGTAGTTTTGCAAACATATGCGTCTACTACCACCTTGCGATTGTAGAACTCCAAGTGTATGGAACCAAATTAACAGCTCTTCTTTTAATATGCAATTCTATGTAATACATTTAGAGGAGAACTACGCTACCGTAGCAACAAAAGATGCTTGCTGTTCAAAAAAAAGTAACAAAAAAACGCTATGATAAGATCTCTATAGTCTATTGAACTAACTTGATATAGCTTGCTGTACGCCTTTCCTATAGTCCACAAACATTGTCGGTAACAAGTGGTCCTTCACAAAGTTCTCAGTGAATGTAAGTAATCCATCATTCCTGCATCCGGTTTTGAAAATTGGATGGTGAAAATAGTGGCAAGGTTTTAGCTCCGGAGAAAACAATAATTTCAACTTTCATTTTGGACAATGAGCAAGATATTAGATTTGCCAGGATGACAGCTAGTAATGGCAAGCGGAAATTTTGAACTTACACAATCTGGGAATGCTTTTTGGGCAACATTGAAGTAATTTTATCTGTAAACTGCAAGACATAAAGATAATAAGTTTACAGAACTACGGTTGAAACTGAATGAAAAAGATAAGATGAACGAGAATTAAAACCTGAAGGATAGGCCGGTAAATAGATGCAGCTAGATATATTCCCTGCTCAGGTAAAACTGCTGCAGATCCATAACCTTCCTGTGATGAATTTGAGGTCCTCTTTCCCCATCCTTGACGAATGAGATCAGCTCCTGCTAGCAGCACTTAGAGTCAGTAACTCCACCAAAGGCAATATAACCAAAGAAAACCCAGGATGATTGATTAATACCCTGATTCGAAATAGATACAGTTGCATCTGTGAACCGAAAGGTGAATGTTAGCCCATCTTCAGGTGCATCCCTGCGGGCCACCATCATCAATTAATAATCAATACTACTAACCAAATTGTGTTTACTCTTCAATGCTCCACTTTACTAGAATTGGTTTCGTAAAAACTTCTTATTAGATCATCAGAAGAAATCTCTGTTCTAACAACCTCTATATTATTAAATGACCATATCAGGTGATTCAGAGACCAATACATCGTGCTTGTACACGAAAGCGAGGCCTATCTTATGAAAATCTTAAATGTCAATTCTTGGGACATCTTTCATTGCCTATGTATCTAGACGGATATGAGAAGACCATCTCCGTAAATGTATGAACTACCAAAGCTTAGTCACTTGCCTTTTATCTTTCTTGGGAGCCTTCTTTGCAAGTTTAGCAGTTTGTGCAGCAGTATCTGCTGACGCAGCTTCTGGAGTTGCTCGTAGAATTTCACATATGAGTTGTTGGCATTCACTCTTCACCATTAACACGTAAAATTTCAATCAGCTTACGTATAAAAGCCCAGTAGTTCAATATAGATATATCAAATATTTAGCTTCACGACAAATTATATATTTTCGAAATCAAAAGGAGGACCTGTAAGACTGTCAAAGGAAAACTGATAGTGTAGCCTCCAGTAGCTTGGGATGCTTCAGAATCGGCGTTCCAATTCACATCAGTAGGCAATGACTTCGGTGTGTTAATGTCGTGTTGTGAAGCCCTCAACTCCAAAAGCTCTCCAACAACAACATGATTTTCTATAGAAAACCGGATGAGAAATTTTGTGTGTTTCATTTAAGAAAATAAAATATTAAGACGAGTTTAACAGTTGATAGCTCACCAAATATCTTGACAATAGTATCTAAAATTGAGTCAAGAAGGTCTTTTGCTGCGGCTTGCGCTTTGCCTCCAGGAGCCATAAGAGGCGAAACCGGGCTCACAGCCAGGTGAGTCCCAGAATTTGATATCCCATTTTGCGGTTTCTCTTTTGATAATCTGTAGGCCTCTGACTGTCCTTTAATTAAATGCAATCCTGCAGCTCCCGTCCGATCACCCTGACTAGAGGCTGACTTTGACAAATTTTTAGTCTCCATATGGGCTTTAATCTTGGATATTATGATCTCATGTATTGTGGGTCGAAGTTTTTGGCTGCAGGAGAACACAAAAGCATCACTTAGAAAAGTTTGACGATTTCAATAACAGAATGTACTTATTTCCACCAAGTAACATTTTTGAATGGAAAACTAGAGAAACTTGAGCCGCATCGGTTATCCATTCATCTTTAACTTTAAGAATACTAAACGTTAACTGACCCCACAAACTACACATATACATTTGATAAAGATTGTATCTAGTGATGACATCGGTGATAAGTTAACTAACGAAATGAAACCACTGCTAGCGATTTAAAACTAAAAGATATTAAAGGAGTGAATTTCTATAACTATATCAAGCTGCAGAACAGAGCAATTCTAAAATCATTTAGATAAATGAAAAAATAGAAAGCCAACCATATCATAGCACCAGCAGCTGCAACTTTTCCGAGCATGCAAAGGCACTGAACAAGGGTCTGTAGATACTTCACATGCAGTGGATCATCACTTTTTCTTACTGCTTCCTGAAACAGGAGAAAAAGCAATGTCGCAACACTGAAAAAATTGGGCAGAAGATATGTTAAGTGTAACAAGCACGTACGATAAACTCGTCAGGAGTGGAATCAGAAAGCCAAGGTGGAAGTTGGTGCAATTTACTATCAGTGCCATTCCTGATAGTCTGTCCGTCTGCGATGGCTTCATCATGTTCTACAGAGTCCTCCTCATCATGTCCATCAAATGATGAACTAAGACACGCAACAAGATCAAAGGAACGCACATTAGCGACGTAAATTTTATAAAAGCAGAACAAAGGTAGCGCACAATCTTAATGTTGACACAGCAACTGCTGCCATAGTCAATTTTTACAGCATACTTTCTTTAATTAACGAAATTTATAAGGAGAGCCGAAACTAAACAGGCAATGATCACTCCAGATAAACCAAACTTAATACACGAAAAAAAGTTCCTAAATATCTCATACAGAATCAACTTAAGGGAAATGTTGCAAATCATACCCTTCCTCAGTAGAAGCCGTTCTATGTGAACCATTTGTGAGGCCTCTGACACCAAACTGACTGTCACCTTTCAGTGTCCGTGTTCTACGAGAGAGTGGTTGTGAGCTCATTCGACTAGCGGCAACAGCTGTTGTGGTTGGTACTTCATCATCTCTTTCATATATGCTTGACGCAACTGAACTGCAGCATAGACAAGGTCAAGAACGAACGAATGTGCATGATAGAAGTGATGAGGCACACTGTCAAGCAAGTAGGCAACTGAACCAAGGATAAAAAGTAGCACAGCTTCTAAAATTCATGTATACAGGCTGAAAAGAAACCTACCTGTATTCACCTCTATTGTACAGATGTGCATGCAAATCGTCTAGAATTTTGAAGAAAAGGGCTCCCCGCAGCTTAGATAGCTCAGATCTGACATCTTGAAGAGCCCCAACCTAGGTGAACGTACCAGAATATATATGAGTACAGGATCGAAGTGAATAGTAGACCGGTGGAAATTAGATGATAACAGATCTCATTTCAATGGATAGATACTAAAACAATCCTAGAAATCAATGTGACAAATGAATGGGAAGACCAAAAAATGTTCCCTTAAGATTGCTTTTCCAGCATTTGTTAGCATTGGCAGTTAGGAAATTACCGTTTGAAGCCCCTCACGCTCAAGCATCAGAGAAGACTGGAGATACACTTGAATAGCAGCGTAAAACTGCTTATCAGCAATTAGCTTCTCAATACGAGATGGAACCTGTTCGATATTTCAAGAGGCAGAACCAACATTGTCACATCAGAAAAGCAGTTTCTTTTAAATAGTAAACAGTATAAATAATGGGCACATATCAACATACGTATCCTCAGAAATACAAAGTGTTATCAAGACTAACGTAAAAAAAAGTACAGAGCAGACGAAATACAAAGCAACCAACTGTCCACACAACAATCAGGGGTTATCCAACCAACCTTAGCAATGCCTTCAATTTGATCCAAAAGTGAGATGATGTGCCGCAATGTTACAGAACGGTACCACAACTGGTGTAACTGTTTATTGCGCGTCCCCAAGCTCTTCTTTGCTTCTGCCAAATCATGCTTCAAGTCGCCTATTTTATCAGTGGACTCGCTGAATAGTCGCAAGATCTGATGAGTAATACCATACGCCATACGTCAACTTATATTGGACATATATCTGGTCACTGCTTTAACCGAAAAAGGCTGTAGCCAATAAAAGGAAGAGCTAACAGATACTATAAGAAACCTGTGAGTAGTTTTGAATGGCTTTGTTGAAACCACCATGATAAGCATGGACAACTTCATCCACAACCTCCTCGACAACATCACTTTGCTCCCTTAATAACTGAATGTCAGTTTCACGGTCTTTAGAGGTAAGGATATGAACCACATGTGGCAAAGAGTCAAAGCGTGGAACAGCCCAGCTCTCATCTATTCGTGCTAGCTCCTCCCTAAGGTACTGCAATAACCCTCATCACTCAGGCACAAACACACATGTACTCCTAAAAAAAACAAAATCAAGAGCAGTGATAATAATTCCAGTCTGTTTCCTAAATAGCCCTTGTATCAATCACTTCTTCCAATTTTTCTTGATGAAAAGAATCAAGATAGCTAGTATGTCCTTATAAACCGATTCCTCCTTGTAGTTCTTTTACCTAGCTAGAAAATGGACTTACAGTTTTATCGGAGGGAACAGGCAAACCATCGAAAATCCCCATTGTTAGAGCCCAAAGAAGCGTTCCTCAGCACATTCCAATCAAGCTATCTGTAAATAAAATCCAAATTTCAAAACCTAACACATATATAAGCTAGAGACGATGAATCACGATACGACGCAGTTCAATTGCCAGCTAGTGGAGATAGAATTCAAGTTCAGGAGAAGGTAAACATTCAACCATCAGCGAGAGATCTAACGATGAGCAGAGAAGATAACGTCCAATTACAGCTATCGGCGTATATGGAAATCGAAATTACGAATCAAACACTTAGGTGTGGTGTGGACGAAGTAGATCTAGAAAGCGAAATCGAGGAAAGGCGATGATGGATGGACTTTTTAAAAAACCTGGGATACGAATCCTTGTTCGAATCGCCGATCGCCGAGATAAAATATCTAAATCTCGAGAAAATTGCGAGGTATAAAAATCTGTACGCGTTGTTCTTCTAATTTCCCAGACTTTTCTTCTCTCTATAATTATTTTCCTTGTTTTCTGATTTTCCCCCGATTTGTTTTAATAAAAAGTTAATTATGGGAAAAAGAAGATTATTTTTGTTTTGGACGGCAACATTTTCTTAAGTTTGCATAATTATCAAGACACGATTACATGCTTAATAATACGTTTTACGGATTCGTTCGAAAGAGAAAGAAGATTATATACTAAACTGTTTACATGCGTATTATATGAATTTATAACAAAAATATATAATCTAACATTTTGGGTCTAATGTAATACATAGGAAATTCTTCTAAATGTTCATGTGACTAGGCCCAACATAATTTTAGTTTCATCCCAACATGATGAACATCCAAATGGTTTCAATGTATTCTTTAGACTCTCAATCATCGAAACCATTTGGTCGTGCATGAAAACTACGCCAA